>SJYC01132099.1:0-16327 GCA_006408675.1 Madoqua kirkii
AGAACTGACTCACTGGAAAAGATCCTGATGCTAGGAAAGATTGAAGGCAGGAGGAGAAGACAGAAGAAGATGAGGTGGTTGGATGGCATCACTGAGTCAATGGACGTGAGTTTGAGCAAGCTCCAGGAGATAGTGAAGACAGGGAAGCCTGGTGTGCTGCAGTCCGTGTGGTCACAAAGAGTTGGACATGACTGAGCTACTGAACAATGAAAAAGACAATTCTTACTGGTGGAGGAGACAGATAAATGGACCAATATTTATAAAACATAACTGAGGACTTAAGCCAAGGATAGAAAAATCTCATATTTTTTGAGAGATTGCTCCAAGGAAGTATGGAGGAGCCAGGATATATAGGAGTTTTTGCAACAAAGACCAGATTGTTGGAATTTTGAAAGATTATTATTAATTAAAAATAACCAGATATCTCAAGTTCAGAAATTTAATGCTTTCCTGTGTATGGGAAGATGAAAGTGTCTGGGCTCACTGAAATGATTCCTTTGATATGCACCTCAGCTGTCAGTGGCTAGTATCCTCTGCTTTCTCATTCTGAGCCTCTTTTGAGTATACAGTCAGGATGAGGTGACTGCAGCAGCTGACTACTAGATGGGCGGCATCCTGCTTTTATCCTGAGTTCCCTCTGGACACACCATTGGGATGGCTATAAAGTGATGGCTGCAACATACTTTGTTTACTGATATGGTGGGCAACATTTTTGTTTTCACTGACAACAGGAAGCTATGGCATAGCATTATGGAAGACACTATGGAGATTTCTCAAAAATTAAAAATAGAACTACCATATGATCTAGCAATTGCACTTTTGGATTTGGGATATTTATCCAAAGAAAATGAAAGCATAAACTCAACCCCCCCCCAAACGCATGATCATTGCAGCATTATTTACAATAGCTAAGATATGAAAACAAGCTACATGTCTATCATTGTATGAATGCATAAAGTAGATATGATATGTGTGTGTATGTGTATATATATATATATATATATATGAATGAAAATGGATAACATGGATGAATTGTGAGGACATTG
Organism: Madoqua kirkii; assembly: GCA_006408675.1. Classification (NCBI taxonomy): domain Eukaryota; kingdom Metazoa; phylum Chordata; class Mammalia; order Artiodactyla; family Bovidae; genus Madoqua; species Madoqua kirkii. The sequence continues at coordinate 1,047 of SJYC01132099.1, forward strand.
TGCTAAATGAAATAAATCAGAGAAAGGCAAATGTCATATGATTTCATATGTGAAATCTAGGGGAAAAATTAACTCATAGATACAGAGAACAGATTGGTGATTGTCAGAGGATGAGGGTAATCAAAGACAAATGAATGAAGAAAAATTTACATTTATAAAACAATCTTAATTTGTGCCATTGTCTCATTGTCTGTATGAAGAAGAGTTGTTCAGTTGCTCAGTCCTGTCTGTCTCTTTGTGATCCCCATGGACTGCAAAACACCAAGCCTGATATAACAAGATAAAGGGTGTGAGGTAAGGAGTAGTAAACTAAGGGAAACCTAACAAGGGCTGTTCCTTCACATTCCTCTCTGCATTTCTTATGCTGTAGAGATAAGGGCTGTGTCCTTATCTCTGTATAGGGGCACCCCTCATGTGAGCATCTTATGACTTGCTTCAAGTCAAGGTCAGAGAGTTTTTCCCTCTTCCATTTTCAAATTTGTTTAGCTTGAAATAGTCAATAAATCAAGATGCCATATTTTGGGGTAGCCAATTCTAAACCACATCATGGCCTTTTCATGTAGTAAACACTCAATAATTAAGCCCTGAGCATGTACATTAAGCTCCTTGATTGGTATAAGTAAGTATAAGAGTTTATTCCTATAGATTCTGTGGTGGTGATTTAGTGGCTAAGTTGTGTCTGACTCTTGTGACCCCATGGACTGTAGCCTGCCAGGCTCCTCTGTCCCTAGGATATCCCAGGCAAGAATACTGGAATGGGTTGTAATTTTTTCTTCAGGGATATACCTGGCCTAGGAATCAAACCTAGATCTCCTGTATTGCAGACAGATTCTTTACTGACTGAGCTATGAGGGAAATCCCATAAACTCTGTAGTTGGATACTTTGATTCTAGTTGTTGTTTAGTCACTTAGTTGTATCCAACTCTTTGTAATCCCATGGACTGCAGCAGGCCAAGCTTTCCTATTCTTCGCTGTCTTCCAGAGTTTGCCCAAACTCAAGTCCATTGATTCAGTGATACCATTCGACCATCTAATCCTCTGTTATCCCCTTCTCCTCCTTCCTTCAATTTTTCCCAGCATCAGGGTCTTTTGCAATGAGTCAGCTCTCTGCATCAGGTGGCCAAAGTATTGGAGCTTTGGCTTTAGCATCAGACCTTCCACTGAATATTCAGTTATATGCTCCAAAATGACATCATCTCCTAGTCCTTCTGTGCTGATGCTGAGCTTCTTTCCAACTAGTCTGGCTTTCATTATTCCATAATATTAATAGTGACCAAATAATTCTCATTCTTTTTTCTTTTTGGAAATATCAAAAATTGTCCTGTATATATTAACTAATGGTGGAATTTTTCTCTCCTGTTGTACTCCCAAAAATGGCAATCTTGCTTTTAACATGATAGGAACTATTTCAGTAGGTTTTACATGAATGTCACTCAGGATTTTATGTCATACTTTGGAGCTGTGCCAGTGACCTTGAGGTTCACTTTTGAGATGGTTAAAGCAATGAAGCAGGAGAAACAAAATGTTTATCTTTCTCCAATCTCAGATGTAATATCTTTCCAGCCTGACCCAAATCAGAGACAAAAATGGAAATTGTTGAGACATTGTGGAGAAGCACTTGAGAGTCTTATACTTTTCTTTGTACCCCCTACACCAAGCTTGTGGCCATAATTTAGCAGCATTGCATACACTTACGGGAATGAACACAGTGAATATGCTCAGTTGAGGTTCTTAAGAAATAGGGCCATGTGTTTATCTGTAGACTTTATTTTCATCCATTCACATATTTGAGTCTAGTCCATTTTAAAACTGGTCCAGTTACACAAGGCATTTGCCGTAAATAAACAAAAATGTTAGCACTCTGATTTTTAACTTTTCTCATAAATGTGTTAGGAGGAATATAGATTTATCACTGTATTTGTGGCCTATGCAAATGAAGTGTAAATTATGTGAATAGGAACTTCCCCCCAGAGAAGGGTGTTCAAAAGTGAGAAATATCCAGTTTCATTAAGTGGCCATTTCTAAGGCAAGCCACCTAGACCTAATTCAACCAAGAAACTGCTAAACAAGGGTGAAAGTCAGAATGGAACGCAACCTTTCCTGTTACTGCCACTCAGAGCAGAGCAGGAAAATGTGAGGATAAACAGAGACAAAAATTTGAGGATAAGCAGAGAGACCCCACCGATTTTTAGTAGGAGATGGAGATCCCTCAAGAGAGAAGGCAGGAAGCGACAGTACGGCACAAATAAAATGTTAAAATTATTTCTTGAGGGAAAACATACAAAAAATAAGCAACTATTTGTGTGTGTGTGTGCACGCATGCAAGATATATCTTGGATTCTGTTTAAATTATTAATGGGACTCGGGACATATTATTCCCCAATATAGTACCTTGGCAAATTAAATATCTTAAGTTGAAGGCATTTGAGGAAAAAAGCAGGAATGTCACTCTTATTTCTTCTTTCCTGAAACAAGTCATAAAATTTGCATGTGACAGGTACCCTCCCTGTACTGAAAAAAAAAAAAAAAACACAAAAAACAAAAACAAACTTTATGACCAGAGATGAGGAATTTGGGGCTGAAAAATCTTGCAAACAAACCTTGCTAAACTAATGCTTATCATCCTTATTACTCTTCATCATTTACTCCTCCAGGCTGAAGCTCCTCTGTCTTGTCAGTTCTTTAGAAATGAATTATTTCTTTGTCTAAAAGATAGAAAACTTCCTGTTCTGGTCACTTCATCAGGGTCTTCATTGTCTTATTAAGTCTTCCAGGTATATGTAAAAGTTCAATGAAATTTGTATACTTTTCTTCTGTTAATTCTCAAGCCTAGCCAGAGGCCCTAAGAAGGCTGAGAAAACCTTTTTTTCCTTCCTTACATAAATGGGCAGTGAGAACATGAAAACATGTGCAACATCATTAGTTATCAGGGATATACAAATTCAGACTACAATGAGCACCACTATTAACACACTAGTGTGATTAAGATTTAAAAAAATTTTTTTAAAGACTGTAAATGCCAAAATTTTACAAAAGAGGCAGAACCTCAGTGCTCTCAAATATTGCAAAGCAATATTTGAAGAAATATTAAAGATGTAAAATGATGCAATTTTATCTGTATTTTGCATGTGACATTTTAAAAAGTTAGAAAGGCTAATAAATGGAATGTTCAGAATAAACATGGGTTGAAATAATACAGGTTAACATAAAGAAACATGGTAAGTTATATATATTAATCTTATTTAAAAAAAATTCTAGTTGAATGTTGCAATCTGAAACTCTTTCTTCCAGTTCAGAATGAGGAATCTTACTCCAAATGGATTTTAAATGCAATATGAGCTCAACTCCATTGGTAATGCAAAATCCATATCATGAAGTATCCTGATGGGGTTCAGGACACATTACCCCCAAATATGTCACCCTGTCATTTTAAATATTTTAAGCTAAACTATCTTAAGGAAAGAGTATAAACTGTTTTCTGCCTTGCAACAGGTGATACAATTCTCATGAGAAACACTGTCACTACACCTAGAGGAAAGGAGCATCTTTATCTCTGAAGACAAATAAATGATGAAAAGAATGAGAACAAACCAGCCTTACTGAGTTTCCCCTAGTTTACTACACTTATATCCTACTCCTTAACCTGTTATATTTCTATGGACTGTAGCTTGCCAGGCTCCTCTCTCCATGCGGATTCTCCAGGTAAGAAAACTGGAGTGTGCAGCAGTTCCCTTCTCCAGGGGATCTTCCCAACCCAGAAATCAAACTGGGTCTCCTATGTTTCAGGCAGATTTTTTACCAGTTGAGCCACCACAGAAGACCATTTTCTTCTCCATGGATACAACAGTATACCCTTCATCAAACCTAGTGTAAATATACAAGGGCTTAACTGCTGTAGGGAAGAGCCACTCTGACTCCATATTGAAACTGTTTCTTTGACTTGCTTTTGTTATTATCAGTTCAGTTCAGTCACTTGGTCATGTCTGACTCTTTGGGACCCCACGGACTGCAGCACGCCAGGTCTCCCTGTCTGTCACCAATTCCCGGAGTTTACTCAAACTTGTGTCCATTGAGTCAATATGCCATCCAACCATCTCATCCTTTGTTGTCCCCTTCTCCTCCCACCTTCAATCGTTCCCAGCATCAGGGTCCTTTCTAATGAGTCAGTTCTTCTCATCAGTTCTCCAAAGTATTGGAGTTTTAGCTTCAGCTTCAGTCCTTCCAATGAATATTCAGGACTGATTTCCTTTAGGCTGGACTGGTTGAATCTCCTTGCTGTCCAAGGGACTCTCAATGGCTTGCCTCAGAAAACTCTGCCCCTCTGTCTGACTGTTAAGCTAAAGTGCCTTAGTTTAAGACTCTGTCTACCTGTGGATGACAGGCAAGAAAAAATTAACACACCCCCTTCCCAAAGCTTGCCATTCTAGGAGATATTTGCAAGATTTATTGTTCAGTCACTCACTCATGTCCAGTTCTTTGATACCCCATGAACTGCAGCATGGCAGGCTGCCCTTTCCTTCACTGTCAATTTCCCTAAGTTTGTTTAAATTCACGTCCATTGAGTCGATGATGCCGTCCAATTATCTCATCCTCTGTCAGCCCCCTCTCTTACCCTTTATCTTTTCCAGCATCAGGATCTTTTCCAACGAGTTGCCTCTTTGCATCAGGTGGCCAAAACATTGGAGCTTCAGCTTTAGCATCAGTCCCTCCAATGAATTTTCAGGGTTGATTTCCATTAGGATTGACTGGTTGGATCTCCTTGCAGTCCAAGGGACTCTGAAGAGTCTTCTCCAGCACCACTCTTCAAAAGCATCAAGTATTTGGCACTCAGCCTTCTTTATGATCCAACTTTCACATCTGTATATGACTACTGGAAAACCAATAGCTTTGACTATACAGACGTTTGTCAGGAAAGTGATATCTCTGCCTTTTAATATGCTACCTAGATTTGTCATAGCTTTTCTTCCAAGCAGAAGTATCTTTTAATTTCATGGCTGCAGTAACTGTCCACAGTGATTAATGGCCCTTTTACTTTACTTCCTCACCTTACGCCATTTATGTTCCAGTAAAGAACCTGGCATCCAGATCCCAAGGAGATGGTTATTTTGAGGCAGTCAGCCATCTTCTCTGTCAGTCAGCTTCCCAAATAAAGCTCTGTTCCTTGCCTCAACACCTTTTCTCTTGGTTAATTGGCCTGTCTTGAGGAGAGCAGGGCAAGTTTGGACTCAGTAATTAAACTGTTCATTTGGGTCTTCATTTGCTTGTGAAGTCTCTTGTGTTATGTAAAAATTATTATGCTAAATAAATGCATGCTTTTACATTGTTAATCTGATTTTGTCATTTTAACTTTCAGACCCAGCCCAGGACACGTTTGCCTCCTCTACATTTTTTGAATCTGTTTATCTCCCTGGAATGACTCATTTTCTAAATATTTTCCTTATTACTGAACTCAATAAAGAGCACTGACACTGTTCTCATTCATTATTCACTTTAGGGAGGTCATTCTACTGAGTGGTTAGTGCTGAACAAAAAGGTATGTTATGACTCTTCTTTTTATTAATTTATAGTCTAGTTGAAGAGGCAATTGTCTGGTATTCCCACCATTGGATTAATTTTTTAGGCTTCAATTTTCTGCAGAAAGAACATGTTAAAATATGGGAAGCCATGGAATATTTAGAAAGCCTTATGTGGTGTGTTTTACACCTACCGAGGTTAACTATTCTCTATATCCTCCTTGGATATAGGGAAGAATATATTGAAAGACAATTTGAGCCCACTCCAGTATTGTTGCTTGGAAGATTCCGCAAACAGAGGAGGCTGGTGGGCTACAGTTCATGGAATTGCAAAGAGTCAGACACGACTAAGCACACAAGTATGCTTATGTGTTCATTGTTGGAGGAAAAGGAATCCATGAACTAGTATTTTCAGATCCATAAGAAAAAGAAGAATGAAGCAAGCAGAGAACTAACATTTATCTGTCGCTAATTACATATAAAAGATTCTATACGCACTATCTAATCTCAATATCAACAACATTTCTAAAGGAGTTATTATTATCCTCAATTTATAGAAAAGAAATTGTATCTTCTTAAGTTTACTTGGCTAGAAAGGGAATATATAATGTAGATTTCTTGTTTCTGTTGTTCAATTTTACTATTGTCTATACCTTACATCTGTATCCAGAAAATTTAAATCTTAGTGTTCAGAACAAGCTAAACACAGAAAATACTCAGTATGACTTCTGAAAATACTGTAAATTAAATGAGAAATCTCTTCACTTAAGTAATAGCAGAAAAGGGAAAGCAAACAAAGAAACTGGGATTATAATATGGGGAAAATACACTGTCAGTCCTTTGTTAGATCAAATTATATACTTTTCCTTTATTTATGATCTTTTCTTTTAGATCAATTAAATATATATTATAATTTATATTTCAGTACATAGCATGAAAATGGTTTTCTAAAGAATAAGAGAATTGTGTTTTATCCCCACTATAGTTATACCTCACTTTGGTGAACAGAGGTTTAATTTTGGTAGGTAAACCTGTGTTACCATCTAGTGGTACAGTCTTAGAACTGCAGACACAAACTCCCTGAGCCCTGTCTGCCTGCATGCTAAGTTGCTACGGTCTGTCTGACTCTTTGTGACCCTATGGACTATAGCCCCCCACCGAGTTCCTCTGTCCACGGAATTCTCCAGGCAAAAACACTGGAGTGGGTTTCCATGCCCTTCTCTAGGGGATCTTCTCAAACCAGGGGTCAAACCCACATTTCTCAAGTGTGCAAACACAAAACTGGATTACAATGAAGCCTTTGAAAAACAGTGTTTCATGCCTCATGAAGGTGTTGAGAAATACTGCCTTCAAAGGTGGGTTTGACATGGTTCATTATTCTTATTCCAGTTGTAGTCAATTGTTCGTAAATATCCTTCCTGAATTAGCATTTTCCATGCTGTTGTGCAGTTGCTAGCTTATGTCTGACTCTTTGTGACCCCATGGACTACAGTACGCCAGGCTTCCTTGGCTTTTACTATAGACCAGAGTTTGCTCAAACTCATGTTCATTGAGTCAAAACTACAAGCCTAAGAAAAACTGATGCCCAGAAAACAATGGAGCCAGGAAAAATAGAATAATTGGCTATGACTTAGATATAGAAAAGAAATTGTATCTTCTTAAGTTTACTTGGCTAGAAAGGGAATATATAATGTAGATTTCTTGTTTCTGTTGTTCAATTTTACTATTGTCTATACCTTACATCTGTATCCAGAAAATTTAAATCTTAGTGTTCAGAACAAGCTAAACACAGAAAATACTCAGTATGACTTCTGAAAATACTGTAAATTAAATGAGAAATCTCTTCACTTAAGTAATAGCAGAAAAGGGAAAGCAAACAAAGAAACTGGGATTATAATATGGGGAAAATACACTGTCAGTCCTTTGTTAGATCAAATTATATACTTTTCCTTTATTTATGATCTTTTCTTTTAGATCAATTAAATATATATTATAATTTATATTTCAGTACATAGCATGAAAATGGTTTTCTAAAGAATAAGAGAATTGTGTTTTATCCCCACTATAGTTATACCTCACTTTGGTGAACAGAGGTTTAATTTTGGTAGGTAAACCTGTGTTACCATCTAGTGGTACAGTCTTAGAACTGCAGACACAAACTCCCTGAGCCCTGTCTGCCTGCATGCTAAGTTGCTACGGTCTGTCTGACTCTTTGTGACCCTATGGACTATAGCCCCCCACCGAGTTCCTCTGTCCACGGAATTCTCCAGGCAAAAACACTGGAGTGGGTTTCCATGCCCTTCTCTAGGGGATCTTCTCAAACCAGGGGTCAAACCCACATTTCTCAAGTGTGCAAACACAAAACTGGATTACAATGAAGCCTTTGAAAAACAGTGTTTCATGCCTCATGAAGGTGTTGAGAAATACTGCCTTCAAAGGTGGGTTTGACATGGTTCATTATTCTTATTCCAGTTGTAGTCAATTGTTCGTAAATATCCTTCCTGAATTAGCATTTTCCATGCTGTTGTGCAGTTGCTAGCTTATGTCTGACTCTTTGTGACCCCATGGACTACAGTACGCCAGGCTTCCTTGGCTTTTACTATAGACCAGAGTTTGCTCAAACTCATGTTCATTGAGTCAAAACTACAAGCCTAAGAAAAACTGATGCCCAGAAAACAATGGAGCCAGGAAAAATAGAATAATTGGCTATGACTTAGATACAAGGTCAGAACAGTTTTTCTCATGAGAAGAGGAGAAAACTGTGAGTATAGTAAAATAGGCTCAGTTTTTCTCTTGGTGTTTCCCCATAGTTTGATACAAACTCTTCATTTTAGCAACTCTTTTCAATCTACCAGTGGGAAAACTGATAAGAGTCAAAAATAATGCAAAAATATATCACAGAAAATTTTTGTATTGACTACATTTTGAAATATGCAAAAATAAATATACAGTGTTAATAAAATATATCATTAAAATTAAGTCACCTTTTTCCCCTCAATCTATTGAGGTGGTTACCAAAAATGTAAAATTATTTATATACAGCTCACTTTGTATTTTTACTGAACTGCCTTGTTAAATATCAAGAATAGAACTATTTAACTTTTCAATAAATTGAGAAAAATTTATCTGTAAGACTGTATTAGTTTTGAGTACATAAGAGTGAGTTTGATTAATAATTTGAGTGACTAAAATACATTATGCAATTAAGACAGACTATACCCGACTTCAGACAGTAACCTAATTCAACACTTGATGATTTGCATGCAAATATAGAAAATCAATCTTGATCCTCCACAAAGCTTAGGATGCCTTGCTGAATGGAAGAAAAGTAAGACACTTTCAATAGTTTCTTTGTTGGGCATTCAGCTTTAACCTACTGCTCCAGTTTATACATTGAATCAATTTCTTTGTGAGAAATTCTACTTCTTGCATGCAGTAGAATCATACAATCACAGATAATAGCAAAATTCAAGTGTTTTATCTTCTGCTGCTAGTCAGAGTTCTGAGACACCACTCCCCACCCCATCCCCATAAGAACTATATGATCATGACCCAGTGTGTTCTTCCTGATTGGAAATGCTTTCCTCTTAGCCAATACACCTGCTAGAAATTCTAAGAATACTGCTAGAGAAGTGTGTTCAACTTGGATATTCTGTGCATTTTGAAGGCAGGAAACAAGTAGATTATGAACAAATTGGGATGCTGGGGTATGGACAATAGCAGAAATGTCTAGGCAGTATTATTCTGAACCAGGAAAAAATAAAAAGGAGCTTTTTTCTAGAAAGAACAAATTATGGTTTAAGAAGCATGTAGGTACGAGGCATTAGTAGGGGAGCAGGAATCAGAAATCCAACAAATTGCAACATAAAATGAGAAAAAATTGGTATGTAACTTGGCTTTTAAAACTCTTTCTGCCAGTGCAAAAATGGTGTTCACACATGGTCAGACTCAATCTGAATTTCAAGTGAAATATTCTCAGCTTTATCTGCTTCCTAGAACATAATAGAAGTTTACTTCCTGGCAATCTTATGGTTTGATGGGAACATGCTATTAATTATATTCAACAATTCATTTGTGGAATTGATATAAGTGCCTTCTGAGCTGGAGTGTTCTATTATCAGTGCATGACTGTTAATGCTATGTGGGATCTAAAGCCTACAATAAACTGAGTCATATTATAATCTTTTAAGTTAAAAATGAGGTGCCTTAACCTCTAGGTTTTGTTACCATGCCTACCCTCAACCAGTGGTATATAATTTCCTGATAGGTATAGAGTCTCTTTCTCTGTGTACATTGTCATTGTGAATTGTATTCAGTGTGAGGGGGGTCTCATCTGAGTGATATCCAGAGATTTAGTCTCTTTCAGGTAACAAAAGAATGGGGCGACAGCATTTACCTCTGCAGTAGAAACAAGAGCCATCAAGCTATGGAAGTTCAGAGTTTGTAAATGTGTAACAAGAACTTCCACTTCTGAGACTGGTTCTCTTACTACGGTAAGTTTGCATATGGTTATATGCAAACTACTTAACATATATGTTGAGCCTAAATACAGTTCATATACATACTGGCTTTTCAGCTCCACCCACTTGGTGATAGATCTTTGTAGATAATCAAATAAAGCAGGGCTTACATGTTGATGTCATGGTCATACCTGGAACTTAATACACATTTTAGACACTTGTGTACTTTGAAGGGGCAAAAAAGGGGCCTTCCCCGGTGGCTCAGCAGTACAGAATCCACCTGCAATGTAGGAGATGCAGGCGATGCAGGTTTGATCCCTGGTCGGATCCTTTGGAGGACGGCATGGCAACCCACTTAGGTATTTTTGAAGCATCCCATGGACACAGGAGCCTGGTGGGCTACAGTATATGGGGTCACAAAGAGTTGGACTTTACTGAAATGATTGAGCACGCACATTGAAAATACCCCAGAGTTCTGTTTTCCATCTGGTATCATGACTTTCCCTATTCAAGATGGTGGCTGTTCCATCAGCTTTGGTTTCTGTATGACTATAACAGAGATTTCTGTCATTACTAATCAAGGTGTAAATAACAGAAATGAACATTCAACCTAGAATTACTTGTCTGTAATTTTAGTTATGTTATTTACAAATAGTAAAGCAAACCATCCTCTTTGAGTTTCCAATCATCTTTAAAATAAAAGACTAATAATGCCAATGCAAATTGAAGGTTATGAAGAACAAAGACAAACTGAAACTATTCTATAGATAAATGACAATTCACACCATGGGAAGCAGTAGATTTGAGATTTTCTTTGGAAACTTTTAGAAGCTATTTTTTCAGTGTAAAATCCCTATATGACTGATAGCATTTGAACAGTGGTAAAGTCAAGGCAGTCTCAGGGATGTCCTTTGTTTCGTAATGTAGATGGCACTGCCATATACTGAAGGAGAGACCGTGGAAGGAGAAGGTTGTGTCCTTCTGTTGTCTCAGAGAATAGAGTGATTTGCATGACTAATTTAGAATAATGTGAATATCTTTTTCTTAAATTCCTCTACACAGACTTTTAGAATGAAATTTCCCATTTGCTCATTAGGAGTTAATCTCCTTTCCTTCTCCAATACATAAATGCCCATATTAACTTTATGAACATCTGAATGTAATAAAATACTCTCTCTTAACCTTATCAAGTTTTGGCTTTATAATTCTTTACAATTACTCACTGCTCTTCCCCTTGTAAATAGATGCTGGAGTTTAATTCCCAGGACCCAATATGTTATGGCTCACATTTCTTTCTCTCTTTCAAGGCTGTATGGAAAGTATATAGAATCCTGCTCTGGTTTCTGCTTTACTCTCTCTTTTTACCATGGATACTATTAGATTCCTATTTTTATATTTTTTCTTGACTTCAGGAGAAAATGAGCCCTTGAGCTAGCAATCAGTTTGTGTCTGTTGGTGTTAGGTTTGTCAGATACATTGTTGTCCTTTTTCTTCTAGTTCATCTGTCACAGCAAAATGGTTATTTAATCTTGCCCATCCTGAAATGTGAGCAATATACAGCCTATAGTCTGTTAATAATTTGACTTTGTAACTTTGTGAAGTAACATTTTAATTAGCATTTGGATAGGATTTTTACTTTTTGTCAACAAAAAGAAGAATGCTCAATCTATATATGAGGGGTTTCTTCATTCATTCATTCATCCAACAATTATAGTTTACTTACTCAATATCCACACTACAGTAAACAAAGAGGGAGGAAAAAATATATATCAAATAATCTTAATGAATTATGATCTCATTGAAAAGAAAGGAATATATCTATTAGCCATTTTAGTTTTTTTCTAAAATAATTTAATTCTCTTTGTTATTACCTACAGAAAAAATAAATTTAGAAACTGCCTAATATATTTGGGCTAAGTTAGAAAGTCAGGAGAAAGCAATGGCACCCCACACCAGTACTGTTGCCTGGACAATCCCATGGACGGAGCAGTCTGGTGGGTACAGTCCATGGGGTCACTAGGAGTCAGATAGGACTGAGTGACTTCACTTTCACTTTTCACTTTCATGCATTGGTGAAGGAAATGGCAACCCACTCCAGTGTTCTTGCCTGGAGAATCCCAGGGACGGGGGAGCCTGGTGGGTTGCTGTCTCTGGGGTTGCACAGAGTTGGACATAACTGAAGTGACTTAGCAGTAGCAGCAGCAGCAGAAAGTCAATATAAAACCCAGTAAGATTTTAGTGAAGCACTTTTTTAATCCCAATTTTTAAATTAAAAAATTCCTGATATTTTCCTTACATCATTATTTGGTTTTATTTAGGTAACAATCAAATTTAAAATGCTTGTTTATTTAATTTGTAGTTTAGTAAAAATATACCCATATAGCTTCTTATGTTCAGGATGTCAATAGATATACAAATGAATAATTGAGGGAATTCATGAGGAACTCAAAGAAAAAACTACTTAGATTTATCAGTTATATTCCTAGCCAAACTTATTGCAGTTCTCACCTTCATTGTCCCATGGAGACCTATCCTTTATTGTTTTTACATATAGTGCACACACACACCCACACACACATATCCTCATCCACACACTAATTTAGTCCAAAAGGAAACTGCTATTTGCCAAAAGATTTGTTTGATTTCCATACTTTCAAAAATGTCCTCAGATCTATTTCCCTGCTGTCCTATTTTCTTTCAGCTCTATCCTGAAGAGAGCCTCTCTCTGTGATTTGAAACATTTCCCAGTGTCTTTTGCAATAGCTAATTTTTCATCGTATTAATACCAATAATATGATGCATTCAAGCACTCTGCAGTGTTTTGATAAGATTCCATGGGGGTCTAGCCTTTTCCAGCTATACAAAAATGTTGGAAAAATAAAGCATCAGGGCAAAAATACATGCCCTGCCGACCATTTGTACCAAAGGAGATTAGGACACAGGGTGGAGGGCTATGCTATAGAAGTGATTTCTGAGGATGGGAGCCACGCAGAGGGCTTCATTAACTTCCAAACACTTCAAAATGAAAAATGGGAGGAAAGTATCTTGGCAAGGCTGGACAACAAGAGATCACATTAAACAACATGCCTGTTACAGTAAGTTAAAGGTGGGTGTTTGATGTAGAGTATGGATTTCAGTCCCTATTTCAATGAAATGAGAAAATGGTAGTTTTAGGAGGGGAAAATAAAATATACTTTGATCAGATACCAGTCCGTTTGAGATTGCTTATTCCTGCCATACATCTGCTTTAGTCTCAACACCAAAAAGAAAGGGAAAACGCTGATTTCACAGTACAGTGTATGGGAGAATGAAACAATACTTGTAATACATCCTAAAAATAACTATTAAAACTTAAGCATGCCATTGTTTCCAGATACGATTTTTATAGGGAATTATAGTGAATTTTGGGATATATACAGGGTTCAGGGCATTGTGACTGCTTCCCTCATAGCTCAGTTGGTAAAGAATGTGCCTGCAATGCAGGAGATCCCAGTTTGGTTCCTGTGCTGGGAAGATCCACTGGAGAAGGGATAGGCTACCCACTCCAGTATTCTGGCCTGGAGATTTCCATGGACTATACAGTCCATGGGGTCTCAAAGAGGTGGACGTGATTACATGACTTTCACTTTCACTTCACTTTCAGGACGTTGTGAAATGTTGGTATATCTAAATATACTATGAGTGTTTAATAATTCCAAGCACTAAATTTCTGATTCACTCTAGAGAGGTCATGCTATAAGCTACTTGAAGAGTAATTATTTTTAATATGTTAGGAGATATGGACTGAACAATTAATTTTTATTAACATTTTATCACAGAGGAGTAATATCTCAGATGCAGAGATAAAAATATTGTTTTCCATCACATACGCTGTAACAAGAGGTATTGTGAAATCTCTGACCCTAGGCACTTTCTCAAAGTCATCTCTCATGTCCATAGTTTACTTATATTTTAATCCATGTGAGGTAAATGAAAGTTATTATGGTCAAAATAGGAAAATAAATAAGTAAATACCAACACCTTCCCCCCAATTCTCTCAGGACTATTAAATGACTATATCAGGCAAAGTTGATTTTTCATTATTATTTTGGCTCAGTTGACTAATGGTTAGGTTTCAGTTCTCTGCTGCATTTTTCAATTGACGCAGGAGCTTTTGAATGTCCTGGGGAAGCTTTGATCACTATCCCAACACCTGCACAACAGGGGCCTCTGTGGGGACTTCCCTGTTGGTCCAGTGGTGAAGAGTCCATCTTCCAAAGCACAGGATGCAGATTCGATCTCTATTTAGGGAACAAAGATGCCATGTGCTGCGGGGCAACTAAGCCCGTGTGCCATAACTGCTGAGCCCATGGAGCACAATGAGGAGCCCACATGCTGCAAACAGAGGAACAACAACACAAAAAGCTCACTCACCACAGCAAGGTTATTATTTTGGCTCAGTTGACTAATGGTTAGGTTTCAGTTCTCTGCTGCATTTTTCAATTGATGCAAGAGCTTTTGAATGTCCTGGGGAAGCTTTGATCACTATCCCAACACCTGCACAACAGGGGCCTCTGTGGGGACTTCCCTGTTGGTCCAGTGGTGAAGAGTCCATCTTCCAAAGCACAGGATGCAGATTCGATCTCTATTTAGGGAACAAAGATGCCATGTGCTGCGGGGCAACTAAGCCCGTGTGCCATAACTGCTGAGCCCATGGAGCACAATGAGGAGCCCACATGCTGCAAACAGAGGAACAACAACACAGAAAGCTCACTCACCACAGCAAGGACCCCATGTGCTGCAAAGAGACTCAACCAAATAATAAATTAATGAATATGTTAAAAAAAAGAGAGCCATGTTTCTATAACTGTGTCTACTGTATGTTTCTTAGCACTGCATATACGAGGGATTTTATTGCCAGAGAAGATACACCATACAGTTATTCAGTTGTCTCAAATTTCCCTTCCACTCATTAATGGAAGTTACCTATATCATACTGTTAATATAATTGATAACTTGACATGAAAACTATACATAAAATTTTCTTAATAAATGGAAATTATTTCTTTAAATATTCTCAACTAAATTTTGACTAGATTTGCTTCATTAAATTCCAGGAAAAAAATGTGACTAAAATGAATTATTTGAAGTGCTTATTAATTTTCTTTTAACATGTTAGGTGAATTCTGACAATGGAGAAATTCTGACATAGTTTACGTACATGAAATAGTGATGACGATGACCTTAGAGTAGTTAAAAATACTTTATAATTATGGTTATTAAGAAAATCCCTTATTAAATCAAAATATAAATACTATTATAAATTTTT
>SJYC01132103.1:0-16403 GCA_006408675.1 Madoqua kirkii
AAATATATTCATTTCATTCATTCATATACATTCATATATTATATTCATTATAATGTAGATATTAGTGTATATCATAGTCAAATCATGACTCTAATAGACCAAGTATAATTGAAATTGAATTAGTCTATTAAATCCCTTTGAATTCATGTTTACAAAGGGAAAACAGTGTAGCTGTGAGCACATTTCTCTGGATTCATATGACACAGTCTTTACCTAATTGGCAATTGAAAATGCAGTTACAAATATATTTCCTAGGAGATTATAGTTTGGAAACCCATTGCAGAATATAATCCTTAATTATCATCATTGCTTAAGTGGCAATCCAGTGTATGCCAACATATAGTTTTTCCTGTAAGTAAACCCTAGAAAAAGTAATTTTATTGACCTAAAAGCAGTATATATCCATAAGGGCAGAATTTTTTTTTTTTCCCACAGATGTCTTCAGGGAACATTGAAGAGATTAAATTTAAAACTCCTCTTAAATGGTTCATGGAATGGCATTAATAGCTAGTCCAAAGGGACTTATACTAATCTACTTTCTTGGCTAAAACTAAGGATTTAATGAAAGTAATTTTATTAAAGGGTGAATAAAATAGAGTTTATTTTTGCAATGTTTTGGTAGGAAATACTGCTATAGGTGATGTAACAAAACTAGACCAGGTCTGTTATGTGGTATTTTCACAATACAAGTTAAGAAACAGATATATTTGCTTGCAGAGCCACAAGGAATTTGATTTTTGCCTTAAAAAAATACCACAGGCAGAAGCGAGCTAGTTTGCGGTTTCCCTTTCTCTAGTGACAAATGGGAATTATGGGCTCTAGGGCATTCTTCTAAGCCTTTGTGAAACACTTCTCCCTGCATCTAGTTGCAAAAATAGAGTAACATCTTAAATAACTGGAATGAAGGGACCTGTTCATTTCTGCTGCTTCAGTCCCTCTATTGAATCCCTTTCTATTCTCCTGAATTCTGCTCCATCTCAAGTGACATTCTTTTTATTTCTGCATCATGCTGTGCTCTGCTCTACCTCAGATTTCAGCACAAGCCATTCCCTCTGCCTGGAATTTCTTTACCAGTTCTTTGAATAGTTGATTCCCTTCTCTGTATCCAGGTCTTATTAATAAATTAAATGTTAGCTCATTAATTTAGACCACTGAACTTTTACCAGTGGTTGTCGCACTGTCATTAACTCTATTATCAAATCTTTTTTTTTCCCTTGATGATTTTTCACACTTGATACTGATCTATTTATCTGTATGTTGTTGTATGTTATTCTCCATACCTCCCTTCTTACCACCCAGGGACCAGCACCATAGTTGACACATAGTTGGTGATTTATAAATATTTATACATTTAAGGGATTGGATTGCTTAAGATCTTTTTAATTTTTTGGTGGCAGTGTAATTTTGAGGAAGAATCAAATCATTGAAAGAAATAAAGGAAGGAAGGAAGGAAGGAAGAAGCCCTAATTGCTACACACTGGCCATACCCAAGAAGTGTGTGGCTTGGCTCATATTCTCACACTGTATGTGCCTGCTAAGACATGTCCACTTCTGCAGTGCAATGAACTGCAGCCCACCAGGCTTCTCTGTCCATGGAGTTCTCCAGGCAAGAATACTGGAGTGGGTTGCCATGCCCTCCTTCAGAAGATCTTCCCTGATCCAGGGATTGAAACTGCATCTCTTATATCTCCTTCACTGTCAAATGAGTCCTTTACCACCAGTGCCATCTGGGAAGCCAATTCCCACACTGTATACAAAGTATATCTACTATAAGGAAAAGTGACCCCTATGATAATAAACTTGAGATAGACAAGGTATTCAAGTGAAAAAACAAAAACTTAATTATATTCAGTATACCACTGCATTCTCACCTCCCACATAAACACATCACATTACAGGTAGTATTAATCTTCCCTATTGTGAAGTACTTGATGCATAGTAGATGTTCAGTAAATTTTTCCTGAATGCATGAATTTAATAATTCCAAAATTTTAATCTGCAAATAAATTTTATAAAAATTTACTAACCACAAGGACTGAGGCAAAAAGTATTTCTGATTAACTTGATCAGTTGGAAAATGTATTTTACTACTTCAGTCTCAAAATATACTGTAAATAGAAGTAGTATTGTGATTTTCAGTTCTATCCTAGTTACATTGGCTATAAATAAAGAATATTTAAAGCAGAAAACATGAATCAATATCATCAGAAGAATATCTCCTCTGTGTTAAAGAGGTCTATTAAGTCTAATTGAATTCAGTTTAAAACCCAGTTCTGGCAATATTGGCTGGGCCTCTGGGCAACTACCTAGAGCCTCTAAGCCAGAATCTGTTCATTTAGAAAAGGAATAATACCACACCTGGTTTATGTGATTATCTCGAAATGGTTGCAAAATCTCAATGCTCTAGGCCGATTCCTTAGAATCTTAAGGCTTGTGATGTTGAGAATACTGTCAAGATCAACACACTTAAAGAATCTGGCAGTTTAATGAGAGAATTAATAGATAGCAATGTTATGACAAATAATTGATAATTTTAAAACTAATGTTATATTACAATGTTACAGAAATATCAATAAATCACAGCAAGTATGAGTTCAGGCTTCCCAGGTGGCATTAGTGGCAAAGAGCTTGCTTCCCAATGCAGGAGACATAAGAGATGCAGGTTCAATCCCTAAGTAGGGAAGATCCCCTAGAAGAGGGCATGGCAATCCACTCTAGTATTCTTGCCTGGAAAATCCGATGGACATTGGAGCCTGGTGGGCTACAGTCCATAGAGTTGCAAAGAGTCAGACGTGACTGAAGCAACTTAACACACAAGTACTAGCTTATGTTTAAGTTTTCAAACTCCTCAATGTAAAGCAACTATACTCCAGTAAAAGTTAATTTTAAAAAATAAAATAGGTAACCAATAAAGACCTATTGTACAGCACAGGGAACTCTGCTCAGTATTCTGTAATAACCTAAATGGGAAAAGAATTTGAAAAAGAATACCACAAGGACTGAGGCAAAAAGTATTTCTGATTAACTTGATCAGTTGGAAAATGTATTTTACTACTTCAGTCTCAAAATATACTGTAAATAGAAGTAGTATTGTGATTTTCAGTTCTATCCTAGTTACATTGGCTATAAATAAAGAATATTTAAAGCAGAAAACATGAATCAATATCATCAGAAGAATATCTCCTCTGTGTTAAAGAGGTCTATTAAGTCTAATTGAATTCAGTTTAAAACCCAGTTCTGGCAATATTGGCTGGGCCTCTGGGCAACTACCTAGAGCCTCTAAGCCAGAATCTGTTCATTTAGAAAAGGAATAATACCACACCTGGTTTATGTGATTATCTCGAAATGGTTGCAAAATCTCAATGCTCTAGGCCGATTCCTTAGAATCTTAAGGCTTGTGATGTTGAGAATACTGTCAAGATCAAGACACTTAAAGAATCTGGCAGTTTAATGAGAGAATTAATAGATAGCAATGTTATGACAAATAATTGATAATTTTAAAACTAATGTTATATTACAATGTTACAGAAATATCAATAAATCACAGCAAGTATGAGTTCAGGCTTCCCAGGTGGCATTAGTGGCAAAGAGCTTGCTTCCCAATGCAGGAGACATAAGAGATGCAGGTTCAATCCCTAAGTAGGGAAGATCCCCTAGAAGAGGGCATGGCAATCCACTCTAGTATTCTTGCCTGGAAAATCCGATGGACATTGGAGCCTGGTGGGCTACAGTCCATAGAGTTGCAAAGAGTCAGACGTGACTGAAGCAACTTAACACACAAGTACTAGCTTATGTTTAAGTTTTCAAACTCCTCAATGTAAAGCAACTATACTCCAGTAAAAGTTAATTTTAAAAAATAAAATAGGTAACAATAAAGACCTATTGTACAGCACAGGGAACTCTGCTCAGTATTCTGTAATAACCTAAATGGGAAAAGAATTTGAAAAAGAATTGATACATGCATAAACTTTGGACGTGACACTAGTGGTAAAGAACTTGCCTGCCAATGCTAATGCAGGAAACGTAAGAGATGTGGGATGCATATACGTATGTAACTGAACCACTCTGCTATGCACCTGAAATTAACACATTGTTTAATCAACTATGCTTCAATATAAAGTTAAAATTAAAACAATTTCAAATTCCAAGTGAACCAATCAATAACTTCATAACTCTGATCATTTTCTAAAGTTTTGGTACCACACACATCATTGCTAGGCAACAAAACCTAGATGCCACTTGTGTGCAAAATAACTCATGATGGGATTTTGAAGAGTGTAGCAAAAGTTTCCCAACCTCCAAAATATCACTCTCTGACTTCTGGGTTTCCAATCCCCTAATATTACCAAGAGAAAATATTCCAGTTTTGTTGTTAAATGTAAATTAAGGAGTTATAAGTCTGAACCATATGAAGCTACTGTTCTGTGTCAAAAACAAACATAGACAATTTAATTTGGTTAAATTTTCATATTTAACCCACAACCAGACATTAACATCTTATGAGAAAGCACTTGCCAGATTATCTACCCAGTAGGAAATGAAGGAAGTGTATGCCAGGATGAGGGAATGAAGAGATGGAAAAAGGAGTTTTAAAAGTTCCAGATTCAGGTAATAGAATTCCCTTATAATGCATATCATTAAACAGAAATATAATGGAATAACTTGCTTTATGATGAGTTACAAAGACAAGCAAAAACAAGTTAACACATTTTTAAAGAAAAAGTAAATCAAGACAGATTCTGAAGGTGATTCGTTCTTAGCCAGATGTGACATTTCTGGTGTCATTTATCAGAATTTAATGAATTTATTTTTGAGGAATCTGTCAGATAAAAAGAATACCACAATTTCCTCAGCATTAGGGTATATGCATTAAGCTGATACTTCACACATACCACACACACACATACAAATAACCTCACAAACCTGATTTAGAAAGACATAGTAATTTTTGCCTGTTGAAGCTTACTAAAAACAGCAAGTTATGATTAATATCAATGATTCATATTTTTACAAAAATAAATTTATATATCATACACTGAGGTCAGATGTTTCTTTTCTCCATTTAATTCCCTGGGACTTCCCCATTCCAGTTATTAAATACAAACAAATAAAATCTCCTTAATAGACATTATTTTAAAAGTGAGAAAAAGTACCACTGGATTGAAGTTAATCATAATAAAAAAAGTTAGAGTAAACCAAGTTTTGAACAGCTTTCCTCAGTTTAGTGATAAACTTTTGTTTTGCTCTTATTTCAATTCAGTATATGATATCTTAAAAATTTTTTTTTGAATATTCTCAATGATCTATTTTTTTCTTTCAGAGTTACCAGTACAATTCCCCTTCTTTCTATCTAGCCATGCAACTTTCTGTCCTGCTAAAGTCAAAATTGAAGGCTGGAGGGCAGATATATCTGCCCGGGGCAAATACAGTCAATGTTTCTTCCACAAACACAGACTCCCATGACAACCAAACAGAAAGAAGGGGGAAAATGAGAAGCCAGGGATATTAAATTTCTCTTAGACCCACCACCTGATTCTCATTTGACCCACAGTCTGGGTCTTATTAAGCCCAGATCTCTTTTATTCCCATAGCATTTTACAAGTGGTGCATATGGAATCCTAAAGATTCATACTTTTCCATGTTACTGAACAAGGATACTAGCAAGCCAAGAAAGTACTTGTGAAGACATTTTATCTCCATCTTTTTTTACGTTGTTGGTTTCTTCTGCAGAGACTATCAACTCCAGCTGTGCGAGAGGACACCTGTCT
Organism: Madoqua kirkii; assembly: GCA_006408675.1. Classification (NCBI taxonomy): domain Eukaryota; kingdom Metazoa; phylum Chordata; class Mammalia; order Artiodactyla; family Bovidae; genus Madoqua; species Madoqua kirkii. Next base: position 5,769 of record SJYC01132103.1, read on the forward strand.
AACAAAACAAACCTTAAATTACTAATTCATTTCACATGGGTCTCCAAACTGATATCAAATAGCAGTAGCTCTTGTTTATTACCAGCTTAGATCACATTCAAACTGGAGGCTCAAAGCTAAAAGACTTAACCTCCAGCCCCTTTACTGTGGGTCATTTCCAATCTGTCTCTGGGGCACTTTTAATTAATGGCAGAATGAAAAGGATTATAAATTCCAGCATTCCCATATACCATCCCTTATGGATGTCCAGCTCACTAACAGCTAAGGTTTTCCATTAACTTGTATTTGTTCATGTGATTGTATGTGCACAAACCAAATTAAGTGGTGACAAGAGGAGGCAATTGTTTTGAAAATTCAGGCTAAAATAGAAATATTTCAACTGAGGTTTGGGAATTTACCTTTTGAGATCGGAGAATTCTGCTAGATGATGTCCTTGCATTAAATTTAACTGTGTATGTGCTGAAGCCAAAGGGCAAAGGAAAGGAGAAAGTGCAGGTGATTATCCAGAGTATTAAAATGCAGCCATCCAGCAGTGAGAGAAAGAAACAGGAGAAAGCTATAAGCAACCGGATTTATCTAATTCAGCAATTAGCCAAAATGTAAAGCTGTCACAATGAGTCAGATAAGATTAAGTGACTAACTTTCTTTTCTATTATTATATCTACTGTATAGATAAACTCTGCTAAGTAGCTTTAGTCGTTTCTGACTCTTTGCGACCCCATGAACTGTAGCCCTCTAGGCTCCTCTCTCCATGGGATTCCTTAGGCAAGAATACTGGAGTGGGTTGCCATGCGCTTCTCCAGGGGATCTTTCCAAACCAGGGACTGAACCTGAGTCTCCTGTGGCCCTTGCATTGAAGGAAGATTATTAACCACTGAGCCATACGAATATTAATTCTTTGGTATATATAATTTGAAAAGCCTAGTCATCTGTTATATGGTGAATTGTGTTTCCTCCCAAAAGGTATTTTGAAGTACTAGCCCTCAGTACATGTGAATGTGACCCTATAGGGTCTTTGCAGGTTTAATCAAGTTAGGATAATGTCATTGCACTGGGTCTTAATTCAATGTAATTGATGTCCTTAGAAGAAAAGGAAAATTTGAACACAGACCTAGGGATCTGGGGAGAATTCTAGGTGAAGATGGAGGCAGAGACTGGAGTGATGCACGTACAAGTCAAGAAATGGCAAGGAATGCTGGTCCTCACCAGAAGCTAGAAGACAAGCATGGAACAGATTCTCTTTCAGAGGAAATCAACCCTGCCAACACGTTGATTTTGGACTTCTGGCCTCCACACTGTTTCAGAATAAACTTCTATTGTTTCAAGGCACCTAGTTTGCAGTACTTTGTTATGACAGCCCTAGGAAACTAACACATCATTCGATAGAGGAGAGGGAAAATAACTGTGAAGAAATTAATTTTATATAGGAAGCAAATTTACACAGGCTAGAATAAACCTCTTTTGTGTTTCTTTAGGTAAACACAGCTAAAATATTTCCAGCAGGAAAAGATGTACATCTGGGCTAAAAACGGGCCCTTACAAAGTTTTATTTTGAGTTACATTCTAAAAATGTAGTAACTCCCTTATTAAAAATGGGGCTTCCCTGGTGGCTCAGACATTAAAGAATTTGCCTGCAATGCAGGAGACCCTGGTTTGATCCCTAGGTTGTGAAAAATCCCCTGGAGAATGGAATGGCTACCTACTTCAGTATTCTTGCCTGGAAAATTCCATGGACAGAGGTGCCTGGGTGGCTACAGTCCTGGCTGAGGTTGCAAAGAATTGGACATGCCTGAGTGACTAACACTTTTTTACTAAAAATAAAACTCAAGAAGGCAGATCCTTTTACCTGGAGAATCCCTAAATTCTCAACCTAGCAGTGCCTTTCATACCTCAAACTCTTAAAAGATGTCTAATGATTAAACATATGATTCTTTTTCCTTTCTATCTCACCCTGCTTCCATATACAGCTACCCCATAACACTCCAGCTAAATGGAACTCCTCCCTATTTACCCAAACGTGCCTTCCTCTTCCCCAGTTTTTTTCCTTTACTTATGCAGAGGCCAGCGTGTTAAAGGACACATTTTCTTCCCTTTTGTCTAACGTCAACATATTTAAATCCTACTACACATTAAAACTTTCTGATGAGACATCTTTTGTGTCAGTCCTTTACTGATTACACTTCTTATACTGACTATGAGTTTGTTATTCCTCTTCTCTAGCAATCTGTGACATTTCTAGTTTTCTGCTTTGCCATGTAGTATTATGAGTGTTCATCTTATCTCCACTACTGTTTCAGAAATCTCTTGCATTAGGAGGTATTTCTGCTCACTTTGTATTTTTGCCCCACCCCCAGCACCTAGCATATTACCTTACACAGACTTGGTCCTCTATAAATATTTGCTGAATTGATTTTAAGTTTGAATTAAGCAGCACAGGACCTCTTGGGTTGAAAAATGACATTGCAATGGCATGCTTGTGTTGCCCAATATTGCTGCACCAATGGAGCAAGGAATATGCTGCAAATTCTTCATATAAATGGGAGGAGTAAGGGAAGAAAAGGTGCTTTCATAAAAGGTTGTCTACAATCACAAGAAATAAAAGAAGCAGGCAAATGCTATAGAATCTTTTCCTTAACCGATAGTGGTGATTCATTTGTCTGGTTAGTATTTCTGTTAGATTCCAGTGTTAGATTCAAAATAAGGCTAATTTGCATTGGCATAGCGACTTAACTCACTAGTGTATTATTACTATGTAAGCAGGTGTACATGCGACTACAAATAAATGCTTGCTGATGGAATCCCAGCAGGGCTTCTGATGAGTTTTCATTTTGTTGAACCTTACCCAGGAAATTACTGTGTAAAAAGCTTTGCTATTAGTTCTTTGCCTGAAATATCATTTAGCTACACCTGGCCAAATCCCTGGCAATTATACTAACTATACAAAGAGGACATTACAAATTTCTCATCAACCTTTCTCAAATTGATTACTGAAATAATAGAAATACAGAAATGCACAAACCGCAAAAGGTACATATTAAGACAAACTTAGCATTTAAGAGTCAAGATAACTTATAAAAAGAGGATAATTTAAGTCAAACTTTTTATAGGATAGAACCCACACTATAAGTTATCAACACTGAGCTACAAGCTACTGCCTACTAATGATATGTATTATGTAAACTTTATGTGTCTTAATTGCAGCCCCATATATGCTTATGTGGAGAGATATTTAAATTTTTTTCTGTATTATGTGATACATTAAAAAGCTGACAATAAAAATAGGGCTCTGCAAAACCAATACAGTATTGTAAAGTAAAATAAAAATTAAAAAAAATTGGGCTTTTAGGGTCACAGCACATAACCACATATATTAAATTTTTACCACAGCTAATCATGTGAAATGAGCAAAGCCATCATTTATTCATAGCTATGTTATAACAAGTTTTGTTCTGCTTATTCCAATGTAGATTTGGGTTTAAAAATGTTTTGTCAATAGTCACTGTGTGTTTCCTCTGTATGAGGATGTCTGGGAAAGGTTTAATTACAAAAAATATAAGATAGTCTCTGATTTCAAAGTTTTCACTCATGTTGAAATGGAAAATGAGGTAATATTTACATAAAAAGATAATATAAAAATATAAGACCATGTATGCTACGCACTTGCTCCAGGTGATGGGAGAGTGAGAGGAGAGAGCCAAGAGAGGAAGTTGGGGAAGTTTCCACAAAATAAAGTGACCACGTGTCCTGATTTGAATGGAAGAATTATAATTTATGCCTATATTCCTAGTGTAACAATTAATATAATTCACTTTTATTCTCAAAATTGCTTTGACATAAGTGATAATTATGTGTACAGATAGGCAAGTGTAGCATTGAAGAAAAGCTATAATTCAAATAAGTAGAAGTATTTCTGGAAATTGGAGACAGGTAAATGGTAAATGCAAAGGAATGTAAAGAAACTTCATAGTTTGGATGAAGTAACATTTTGTGCAAGGAGGCATTGTCTGTGTTGCAATATGCAAATAGATTTTGTTGGAGGTCTAGCCTTCTTGATGATGCCCTTCCAGACTTCTCCTGTGAGGACAAAAAGTTTTTTCCCAGAGTGTGCTTTAAGGACCATTACTTTATCCTAAATATGTGGCAGGAAGAGGAATCATCCGGGGACATAACACAATCTCACACAGTATCAAATGTCTCCTGCCAAAGGTAGCCAAGTTAACAATATAAAACAAACAGAATGTCCAGCCAAACTAGAATTTCATATAATCAATGAATATTTATTTTTTAGCATAAGATAGTTCAAAATATTGCCTATGATATAAAGAACAGTTCTTTTTTAGTATTACTCAATTGTTGCATGAGATATTCTTATATTAAAAAATTCCCTTTGTGTGAAATTCAAATTTGACTGGATATTCTGTATTTTAACTGCAACTGTATTCCTGCTTCATGTCAGCCTCCAGAGATTTCTCTTGACTATTTCTATCTCTAATGAAACTCTTTTCCTTGGTCCAGAAGACAAACTTTCTTCACTTTCAAAGGAAATTTCTGTTTTGAGCTTATAAAGTTTGCATGAGGAATTTTGCAATGGTTTAGTGATGCTTTTCACAAACACTTCTTTAGGTTTAAATTTATTTATTATATTCTATGAATTAAAACTTAAATCCCAATTTTTAATTTAGATTATTTCTGTAAGGTGACAAGCAATAGCTTAATGATCTAACACGAGTTCGATTGATACTTTTTTTCATCATGCTGCTTCTGCTGCTAAAATGCTTCAGTTATGGCCAAGTCTGTGTGACCCCAGAGATGGCAGCCCACCAGGCTCCACTGTCCCTGGGATTCTCCAGGCAAGAACAGTACAGTGGGTTGCCATTTCCTTCTCCAATGCATGAAAGTGAAAAGTGAAAGTGAAGTCTCTCAGTCATGTTCAACCTTCGTGACCCCATGGACTGCAGCCTACCAGGCTTCTCTGCCCTTGGGACTTTCCAGGTAAGAGTACCGGAGTGGGTTGCCATTGCCTTCTCCTTTCATCATAGGCAACTTTAAAATTTAAAGCAATAAACAGATGGTACCATATAATATTTACTGAACTGATGCATTGTCTCAGTTCTCTTTCAAAATGGCCTTGAGGTATTTACCACATCATATACATGAGTAAACAGGCTCAGGGCAGTTTGAGACTGCAAATGTTATTAACTTTTTTTTTGTTGTTGTTATTAACTTTTGAACCCAAAGTCCATGACTGCAAATTTAGCCGATTTATTTACACTATATTATAGCCCTTTCCAATGGAGAAATGGGCATTGCTTGTCATTATTCATCGTTCAGTTCATTTGCTCAGTCATGTCTGACTCTTTGCGATCCCATGAAACTCAGCATGCCAGGTCCCTCTGTCCATCACCAACTCCCAGAGTTCACACAAACAAATGTTCATCGAGTCGGTGATGCCATCCAACCATCTCACCCTCTGTCGTCCCCTTCTCCCCACACAGCGTGGCTTAGTTTCATTGAGTTAGACAAGGCTGTGGTCCATGTGATCAGACTGGCTAGTTGTCTGTGATTATGGTTTCCATCCATCTCCCCTCTGATGCTCTCTCTCAGTGCTTACCGTCTTAGTCAGGTTTCTCTTACCTTGGACATGGGATATCTCTTCACAGCTGCTCCAGCAGAGCATAGCCACAGCCCCTTACCTTGCCCATGGGGTAGCTCCTTTTGGCTACAAACTGCTCCAAAAAGGCAAGAGGGGAAGGTCAATATATGTGATTTTGGTGAGGCAATCAAGCACTTATCTTCACAAAAATTTTTCAGCTAGTCACGAGAAAATATTGCTACCATGAAGGTGCTTTTCTAGATATGAGGAGATGCAGGGATTGTGCCCATAAAATCAGTTCCTAAAAACATCTAACTATCTGAAGACTTGTTCTGCCAGTTTTCTTGGAGCACAGAGTGCCTCATTCTTGTTTTCCACCCTGAACTCCTTTCAGGGTATGTTGAAACAGCACAGAATTCAGTCCCCACAGAGGCAGATGGCAAGTGCCCTTGGCAAGTGTCAATTTGTAGTTGACAGTTCCACCTTATCGTTATGGTTATAAATTTGGGAGGCATTACATGATCATTTTGTCCCATGGTGCTGGGAAGACTCATTGCTAGGTCTGGCAAAGGCCATTCAGTGTGCTATTACTGGACTAGGTCTTCACAGTCAAAGATCTCTGGACATTTGTCTTCTAATTATGGTCCAGGAAAATAGTCCTTTTTATTGCATCTTAGAGTTACACTATTATAATCATTGATCACATATAGAACTATTTATTTTATGAACAGCTTGAAGTTACCTAGTCATCATTCTTTTCTTTGGAAGCTCAGTCACACATCTGGTAATACAAGAAATAATAATATTGTAAAACAGGCAAAATACAAATAATATAGCTGATAACATTAATGGAGTTATAAATGAATACTTAAACCAAGAACTTCCCATGCTAAACCAGTTTTTGAAGACTGGGAGAGGGTCACTTTGGAAGAAATTGATTTTTCATATGGTTCATCAGTTGCATTATATTAGAGGATTCACTGGGTATGAAAACACAACATTCAGTTTGAATTATGGCACAGGTACCTCCCCGAGATGCCACAAGAATGTCAAGGGCCATGCAGGTATGTAGCATTGCCTTTCTCATCATAGAGACCTCAGAATTCAATAGGCTAACTTCCCATTTACTACCATCTAAAGTGTGTTGAGTGAAAGTTACTCATGTTTCAGTATGGTTGATTATATCCTCCAATCCTACTGAAGGAACAAAAGTAGCAAATAAGTGGTCAGAGCAGTGTAATACAGATCTTTTGACCCACTGGGCTCATACCAATGGCAGATGGCTGGGATCACCTCTAACTTGTTACATATATGACTTTGAGTCACTTGTGGAAATAACCTTTTGACAGGTGCCACCAGAAATATGCTTTTATGTCTTAATGTTTTCAATTTGATGAACCTACAGTTCTATATCAAGGGACAGATTTTGAAGGCTGGAAAATAACAGTTCTCAACAATTAAAAAGGTAAATTCTCCATGGCTAAAACAAAATACTAAAAAAATTTCAAATGTTGAAGACCCAAGCTTTCTGTTGATAATTACAAACGTTTATAAGAAATTATCTTAATGTTACAGCCTGTAGAAAGCAATCCTATAAACTCAGTGAACAAAGAGCAAAGAGCAGCTGATCACATAATTGCCAGAAACTTACAGTCTTCTTTTCAAAGAAAAAACTCTGGTCCAACATCAGTTACTTCTAGTCCTGAAAGTCTTTACAGCTTCACAGGTACCTTTCTTGACTTTCTTCCCTTGTGGCTACCTGCCTACCTGTGGAGAGTAGAAGGTAATTTCTCAAGATTCTGAGCTATTCTTTGGTTTCCCCATTTTCTTTGCAACTACACCAAACCTAAAAGACCTATTTTAATCCCCTTTTGGTTCCAATCTTTAATCTGAATAGTTGCTATTAATCTAATGCAACAGACTGTATAGGAAGTGTGATAACCAATAAATTATTTCATAGTCAAGCATAACTCACCCCACATATATAATAATAACTATGTTGGGGGGGAGGTAACCTCTTTATTTTAGACTATTAGCATTACAATGCCCTAGACACACAATTATCATAGCACTTAAGCCAATTATATGCATGTACAGTAAAGAGAAAATAATGTTCTTTCATGATCACTGCAGAATATAATTAAGAAAAAAAATTCTATTGGAGTATTTTCTATTACAGGTAGTGGAAACTGAGTATGACCTAAAAGTGACATAAAAATTATTAGCAATCATTGATACATTTGTGGACTATTTAATCAAATGGCCCAAATAAATGAGAAGAGCATGGAAGGAAAAAGGTGAAAGTCAAATATAAGAAAATTTTCACTGCATTATTTTTGTATTAAATGTCTAATTTTAGAATTTATAAAATAGCACTTCCTTGTATAGAAATTGAGATCCAGAAATAAAGAATTTTTAACCTGCAACACATTTGTATATAACACAGCAAAATCTTATAGGACATTGTAAAGACCCAAATAAAATGTAAAGTCCTATAGAGGTTGGGGATAACTAAAATAAAATGTGTATCTATGATCTGACGTTTGCAAGGGATGTCATTCATTTTTACTATTGTTCCAGAGGCCTAATTGCCTCTCTGTGTGAAATGGTAATGCTACTAGGATCTTCTAGCCTTTTCCAGTTTATTTTCTGGTCTCATTCCCAAGCTTCCCATTCCTGAAAGTGGTCAATGAGATGCTAGATGACTATCCACCTGGGATACTGTTAAGTGAGTTTCCACACTGATTGTGAGTGGACTTTAGACATCTTTTAAGTTCCTTCTAAACTTCAGGGGCCCATAACTTTATTATGACTTTCCTCTAATAATGGGCTTTTGTTTAAAGCACATAAAGACTGTGACTACACAATAGAGTTGAAGCTATGGTTTTTCCAGTAGTCAAGTACAAATATGAGATTTGGACCATAGAAAAAGGCTGAGGGCTGAAGAACTAATGCTTTAGAATTGTGGTGCTGAGGAAGACTCAAGAGTCCCTTGGATTGCAAGGAGATCAAACTAGTCAATCCTAAATGAAATCAACCCTGAATATTCACTGGAAGGACTGGTGCTGATAGGACATTGTAAAGACCCAAACAAAATGTAAAGTCCTATAGAGGTTGGGGATAACTAAAATAAAATGTGTATCTATGATCTGACATTTGCAAGGGATGTCATTCATTTTTACTATTGTTCCAGAGGCCTAATTGCCTCTCTGTGTGAAATGGTAATGCTACTAGGATCTTCTAGCCTTTTCCAGTTTATTTTCTGGTCTCATTCCCAAGCTTCCCATTCCTGAAAGTGGTCAATGAGATGCTAGATGACTATCCACCTGGGATACTGTTAAGTGAGTTTCCACACTGATTGTGAGTGGACTTTAGACATCTTTTAAGTTCCTTCTAAACTTCAGGGGCCCATAACTTTATTATGGCTTTCCTCTAATAATGGGCTTTTTGTTTAAAGCACATAAAGACTGTGACTACACAATAGAGTTGAAGCTATGGTTTTTCCAGTAGTCAAGTACAGATATGAGATTTGGACCATAGAAAAAGGCTGAGGGCTGAAGAACTAATGCTTTAGAATTGTGGTGCTGAGGAAGACTCAAGAATCCCTTGGATTGCAAGGAGATCAAACTAGTCAATCCTAAATGAAATCAACCCTGAATATTCACTGGAAGGACTGGTGCTGGAAACTCCAATACTTTGGCCATCAGATGCAAAGAGCCAAATCATTGGAAAAGACCCTGATGCTGGAAAAGTTTGAAGGGAAAAGGAGAAGGGAGAGAAGAGGATGAGATGGTTGAATGAACATTATATCTTCAATGGACATGGATTTGAGCAAACTCTGGGAGATAATGAAGGACAAGGAGCCTGGCATGCTGCACTCCATGGGGTTACAAAGGGTTGGACATGACTTAGTGATGACCAACAACAACAACTCGATACAAGTGGGAGAAAAACTGAGAAGGAAAGAAGAAAACAAAAGCTCTACAGTGTCAAACAACAGTATTTTGGAACATGTATTTATTTCACCAAAAAATTTATTTGCACCTATTTCATATAATGTACTAAAGTAAATGTGATGAGAAAATCTTATTTATGGCTTATGCTCTAAGCAATATTATTGAAGTATACTATACATATTAATGATAAGGCCAAATAATTATCCAGACATCTACCCAGCAGTCTGTAAACAATGGAATTATTCTAAAAGGTTTTTCAAAAATAACTGTATTTTGGAAGGTGGACTGTGAAACTTGAATAGCTTTTCAAACAAGTTACAAAAATCCACTGGGTTGTGAAGCACATCACAATTATGTGATGTCTTGATAGCCTGAATCAAGATGTCAGCATAGGGTATTTTCATCTTAATGGAGGGTAGTAATGATATTATGGTAATCTCACTGATGGCATATGGATTTTGGAATTTCTTGAATACTTGCATATTTTTAAGATAATTACATTTTTAAGGAGTTGAGTTTCTCTTGTGCAAATTCATTTTATACATTTTTATATATATTCTATATCTTAACACATAAAGTATAGAGACCAAAAATAACTGTGTATTTTGGAAGGTGGACTGTAAAACTTGAATAGTTTTTGAAACAAGTTACAAAAATCCACTGGGTTATGAAGGACATCACAATTATGTGACGTCTTGATAGCCTGAATCAAGATGTCAGCATAGGGTATTTTTATTTTAATGGAGGATAGTAATGATATTATGGTAATCTCACTGATGGCATATGGATTTTGGAATTTCTTGATTACTTGCATATTTTTAAGGTAATTACATTTTTAAGGAGCTGAGTTTCTCTTGTGCAAATTCATTTTATACATTTATATATATATTCTATATCTTAACACATAAAGTATAGAGAAAGCAAGGGAGTATAGAGAAAGCCTGTTAAATCTAATCAGTTGTTTCTATCATTTAATCTTTTGGAGTTAAGTAATATAAATTTAAAAAGAACCATTAATCCAAATCAGTTTAGGTCATAGGCAAATAAAACAATTAGCCACTACTGAGCAAATCTGGAAAATTCAGC
>SJYC01132105.1:0-37493 GCA_006408675.1 Madoqua kirkii
GGGGGGGGGGGGCTATTGGTGCACGGCTATTCCGTGAGGCGGCGGCGGCAGGGGCAGAGGATTGCCCTTTGAAGCAATGGGGGATCAGTCTATTCAGGATCCAAACTGGCGATACTGTGTCCTGTGGAAAATTACAAACACATCCTCCACCGCTATGAGTCGGGACCTTTCCATTGTCCAGATAGGAGATCCTTCCACTTTTCCAATGGCTTTGCATCATGTATTACAAAAAGAGCATGTTGTAAAATCTTATGGGGAGAAGTATACTTAAACTCCCCTTCTTTTAGTTTTTGAATTAACAAAGCATGTGAGGGTAAATGATGTAAAATTTGACCACAATAATCTCCTATTATCATCTGCCAATTATCATCACACTTTTAGTAGGTGGTGAGATCAAAACTTTAATTTCTCCAGTATAATCAGAATCTACTGCACCAGGCACTACCGAAATTTTTTTAAAAGAAAGCGAGCTACGCCCTAGCACAATGCTCTCAGGCAGGAGGCTAATCTGAGTAACCTCGACATCAGGGGTTAATATTATTGCGGTGGTGGAACTGAGGTCTAGGCCTGATCTACCTGGGGTTGATTGGCATGGCTTGTTGTCTCTGTTTAGCAGAACATTGCCAACAAAAATGTTCTATGACCACAAGAGAAACATTTTTTATTTGTAGAATCTTTTTAGTTACGATTATTTTTCTTTCTTTTATTTCTCATTTTTTTTTTGTTTGTTTGTTTGCTTGGGTGAGGTCCCCCCTGAGGGGGTTTTCAGCAAGGAGCAGGCTCTGCTTTAAACGCTCTTTTGATTTAAAAAGTTGTCCCTATCTTTTCAACCTTAAGCAATGTTCTGGGAGGCACAAGCAGAGGTGGGGTGGTCGCCTTAAATCAAGAAAATGGTGGATAAATTTTTAAAGGTTTGCGTAGAGGGGGAGGGGGCTCGCCAGGGCACCCGGCTGCAGCATACTGTAAGTCCTCTCTTTCCTCAGGAGGTAGAGCATAGTGTCCCTCCTTTTGTTCACCAATGGCAGAAAATATGATCTGCACAGAAGGTGGAGGCCCACTACCATCCACCACTATGGGAAAGTCGCTCAGTCGTGTCCAACTCTTTGCGACTCCATGGACTGAGAAGACTGAAACCTACCAGGCTTCTCAGTCCATGGGATTTTCCAGGCAAGAGTACTGGAGTGGGTTGCCATTTCCTTCTCCAGGAGATCTTCCCAACTCAGGGATCAAACCTAGGTCTCCCACATTGTAGGCAGATGCTTTACCCACTGAGCCACCAGGGAAGCCCCATTATAACCTCTCTTATAGTCTATCTAACAACCTCATGACGGGGGTCCAGAACATTTCTAACCATATTCCACAGAGCAAAAGCATTTATAGGCTCATGAAAAGTATAATAAGTTTTTAGCTGTTTTTCTAGTTTTACCCAAGTATCTACATTAACAGTGTCCTTGTCTGGAAACCAAGGACATTGGTCTTGTACAATTGAAAGAAAATGATTGAATATTGGATTTTCTTTAAACTTAAGAACTTTTTTTTTCTCATCTTTTTTTCACCTCCATTTACTCAATTAGAAAAACAGAGGCAATTCAGATAGTTAAGGTGAACATTGCTTCATTTTCCATTGTTCAAAACCACTTACCCCGACACCTTTCAGAGTCTCTTCCTGTAGCTTAAGACTCCCCTGTGCTCCTTTCTTTGTCTTTTATAAGAAAATTTCCTGAGACTTGCTCTATGTTGTGAAACAAAGACTCCGCAGCTATATTGATGCCCCAGCAATGCCAAACAGCCCAGGTTATTGTTCTCCTCCTCATTGCTGGGCTCTTATTCATTCACTGTTTGTATTGAAATGGCCAGAAGGGACCTACTAGGAGTCCACCTACAATGCTGGAGCCCTCAACTTCATTCTCAATGTGAGCATAAAAAGCCCAGCTATGCACATTGCACAGTAAACAGCCCACATAAGTGACATCAGTGCCTACTGTGCAACTCTGAACAATTTTAAATATTCCTGTCTAGTTGCATTTTACACAACACTACCACAATACAGGGCTCCCCAGGTGGTGTGGTGGTAAAGAATCCACATGCCAAAATGGGAGAGGCAGAAGACACCTCTGGTTCTATCCCTGGGTTGGGAAGATCCCCTGGAGGAAGAAATGGCAACCCACTCAAATATTCTTGCCTGGAAAATCCCATGGACAGAGGAGGCTGGCAGGCTACAGTCCATGGGGTTGCAAAGAATCAGACCTGACTGAGTGACAGTACACACGCACATACAAACCACAATACAAAGAATACATTAGACATTTCTGAGATGAGGGAAACGGATGTGATGATGGGGAATTAGAAACAGGAGCACTAGCTGCATGAAAAAACTACCCTTAGAGAGAAGGGAAATCTAAAAGAAAAAATCAATTAATAACTCAGTCAGTCAGTCTTCCATGCAGATCTTTGTAAAGAAAATGAGGCTATTTTGTCAAAATAATAATCTTGTTTTCTAAGTGCTGTCCTGCTAAAAATACAGCTTCTCTGGAGAAGCAGCTACATGCTCTCTTTAAATAGCTCCATTTGGCTTGCATCACTGCTTGTCCTTATCTTAACTGAATAAGAACTGTCTAATATCCCTCTAAATGAAAGTAATTTTGGGACTCAGTCACATCGCACATTTGACAATCCCTTCCAGATGTGATTATGTAGAACTATCTCTCCTATTTACAATAGGCAAAGGGGGTTGGAGACGTTACATAGAAAATCACTTTTTCTGGTCCTTCTGGGATTGAAATAGGAAGGTGGTCCATATGACACTGAATATAGGTGAGTCACACGCTGAGCTTTGCAAAGAGGAGCATTCTCCTGGGCAATGAATAGGAGCCCTGTGTTCCCTTTGATGCTAACGAAACCCTGTGATGAAAACTGCTGTACAAATGCAATAAGCCTTTGTTCACAGCACCGGCAGGTGTTGTTAAAGCCTCCTGTCCTAGCTCTGACAATGTTCCAGAAATCTGACCTGCCACAACCCTGTTATTCCCACAATAGGAAGGCCCTGAGCAGAATAGTTAATTGTGCTAGATTGTGCAATTCCATTGTGAGACTTAATAGCCAAGGACAACAGATTCTTATGGTTTGATTCTATACTGATAATCAGAGTAGATAAATGGAAGTGTTTGGCATGTATCTGGGCATGTGTGCATGTGTATGTGTGTATTCTGTCTCCACAAATACATACATACATTTGTAATCCCGTAATAATGCTGGACTTGGAATTCTATCTCTAAATGCAATGACTCTTAAGACATCACATGGTTGCAGTGCGATTTGATGGGATGCTTCTGAGTCAGCTCCAGTGTTAAATACCTAACTCATCCCAGATCCAAGATACTCAATTTTAATCTTTGTCGATATTCAGAGCTATTTTTGTACAGCTAAGTTAACTATATACAAACACTTGTATATCTAGATTTTTGCTTTCATTATTATCATCTTGAAATACAATATCAAGCTGCTCATCAAGATGGTAGAAAATATTGCTGTGAAGGTTAGGTCATATTAGACAGGTATAGTCTAGGAATGAAGACAATAACTTAGGAAAATGTAAGGCAAGTAAAGACTTTCAAAACAGATATGCAAATTTAAAATACAAAAATAGCAATTTCATTGATTTTTTTCTAGAAAAATTGCTTTAACTATTACCTAGCCGAAGATGTTTTTCTGAGACAAATATTTAAATATCTATATTCAAATATCTGTAGCCTTGAAGTTTTGCAAAGTTTGGATCTCACTGATCACCTAGGTTTAGTATTTAGAACCAGAAAGATCTGGGTTCAAATAATTATTTCACCATTTGGTACATATGTGACATCAGACAATTTATGTATCTGCTTCATTTTGAGAATAAAATGAGAAAATATATATTTGTGCTTATCCCAGTGCCTGGAGCATAGTAAATGATAAATTATGACTATGAAAATTCATTTCAGGGGATTCTGCTCTGTTGTGGATGTAAGGTGTAAAGAATTCCTAAGATCTATCAATGCACTTTTGCCCTTTTCATTCATATGCTTTTACACAAATGATTTTTCATTCTAAGATAAATGCATTTTGATTATTTTTTAATTAATAAGGAGAGCAACTTTAATTTACTCTAACAGAGGCATGTATAGCCATGATGAATAAGATAGGAATCTCTCTCTTGCATAAAAGTCTAAGTTGGTGTCCAAAGAGTGAAAATGGCCCTGCTCCATGAGGCCACACAGGAGTTCAGACTCTTTTGTTCCTATATTCCTTGAGTTTCACCCTCAATCAAACAATGGAAAGAATTATCATTGTCGTGTCTGTTTCTGGCCTGTGCAGAGGTAGGAAGAGAAAACAAAGACCAAGGTGATTTTCTCAAAGAACACTGCATGGAAATTTTTCACTTTACTTCCACTTACCTCACATTAGCGAGGTTATATAAGCCTGCCTAGCCACAAAAGTCCCTGGGAGATGAAGTCTATAGCCCACTATAATATGCCCAGGAAAAACTCATCAAGTGAAACAGCTAAAACAGTTTAGAAAACAATTATGAATTTATTTCAAAGGTACATACATCAGTTATCCATTGCAGTGTAAAAACCATCTCACTTCTTAGTGGCCTAAAACAATGTTTGTTTAGCTTGTGATTCTAAGATTGAAAATTAAGACTGGATCTTGCCTGATAGTTTTAACTGATCTTAATGGGGCTCACTCATGTGGCATAGGGTCAGCTGAAAGTTTCAGGTGGGGCTCTCTTCTTGTCTTTCAAGAGATTCAGTTCAATTCAGTTGCTCAGTCATGTCCAACTCTTTGCGACCCCATGAACTGCAGTACACCAGGCCTCCCAGTCTATCACCAACTCCCAGAGTTCACTCAAACTCATGTCCATCGAGTTGGTGATGCCATCCAGCCATCTCATCCTCGGTCATCCCCTTCTCCTCCTGCCCCTAATCCCTCCCAGCATCAGGGTCTTTTCCAGTGAGTCAACTCTTCGCATGAGGTGGCCAAAGTATTGGAGTTTCAACTTTACCATCAGTCCTTCCAAAAAACACTCAGGACTGATCTCCTTTAGAATGAATAGGTTGGATCTCCTTGCAGTCCAAGGGACTCTCAAGAGTCTTCTTCAACAGATTAGACTTGGCCTATTTGCTTGTTAACTGTGCAAGGCCTTTTAAGATCCAGCCTCATAACTTGCACATTGTCACTTCTGCTACATTCTATTGGCTAAAGAAAGTCACAAGGCCAGCCCTGATTTAAAAGGTAGTTAATCACATTCCACCCCTTGACGGGGAAACTCCAGATGTCACAGTATAGGGAAGGGAAAAAGTTTTATTTTTGCAGTCTATCAAAGGATAATCAAGTTGGAGTTCCTATTCACAAATTTGTGTGTGCATGCTCAGTTGTGTCTGACACTTTGTGGCCCCATAGACTGTAGCCCATCAGACTTCTCTGGCAAATGGGATTCTCCTCTCTCCTCTGGAGAATGGAATTCTCCAGGCAAGAATACTGGAGTGGGTTCCCATTTTGTTCTCTAGGGTATCTTCCCATTAATAAATTTACTGTAGTATAAATATGAAAGCCTATTTATTACAAAATATGTGATATTAATTTGAGATTGATCAAGCTATTGCTTGGAGATAGATACAAATGTTAGGTCCCTGGGTTACATACAGTTATGAACACATGCACAAATGTGCATGAGGCATAAATCAGATTTAGACCTTCTACAATGTACACCTAAGTCATGTGTTTAGATGTAGCTGATCTCTGTTTTGATGGTTATAACTCTCTAGTAATTTGAGGGAGAGGAGAGAAAACATATCAACTGAGGACAAAATAAGTCAGGTAAATATTGCAAAGCAGTGGTGGAAAATTGTTCTGAGTACTGAAAGAGCTAAGTTCTAGTTCAAGCTAGACCTCAAAGCTTAAGTGATTTTCATAAATTTGTTCATGAATTTGTATTTATGTTTCTTTGTGCAATTTTTAAACGTTGGACTAAATTAAATCTTGGAGAAGGCAATGGCACTCCACTCCAGTACTCTTGCCTGGAAAATCCCATGGGTGGAGGAGCCTGGTAGGCTGCAGTCCATGAGGTCGCTGAGGGTTGGACACAACTGAGCGACTTCACTTTCACTTTTCACGTTCATGCACTGGAGAGGAAATGGCAACCCACTCCAGTGTTCCTGCCTGGAGAATCGCAGGGACAAGGGGAGCTTGGTGGGCTGGCGTCTATGGGGTCGCACAGAATAGGACACGACTGAAACGACTTAGCAGCAGCAGCAGCAGCGTCCAACTAGAGGGGGCATGGCAACCCACTCCAGTATTTTTGTCTGAAGAATCCAATGAACAGAGCAGCCTAGCAGATCACAGTCCATAGTGTCACAAAGAGCTGGACATGACTGAAGCAACTTAGCACACACACAGATACTTATTTAAATTCTGAATGCAGGAGCCAAAGTTGAAAAATGTATCTGTTTGCAAGCCAGAGACATTTTCTTCTTCAGAAGAGATCAGTTATTACATTTTTTTAAAAAGTTATTGATTTAAGTATGACAAATAATCCCATAACATTTATAATTAAAATGTGAACACATGAAATCTTAAGTAAATTTTTTTCATAATAAAGGCAAATAATTGAGTTCTTATGTGTTCATACTTGCAAGATACATAAATGTAAATAACATTTATATTTTCCTTCATACCATGTGACCTCAAGTCAAACACTAATTTATGTTTCTTACATAAATAGATACAAGAATGTAAAATAATTTTTATTTCAACAAGAAGTGTTATATAATCCACAAAGATGACAAGTCAATGCAGTGATGCTCTCATTGGAATGTGATGTCCAAAAGAAAAAGTGAAAGTATAGTAGTTCAGACATATCTAACTCTCTGACTTCCATGGACTATAGCCCACCTGACTTCCCTGTTCATGGAATTCTCCAGGCAAGAATACTGGAGTGGGTTGCCATTCCTTTCTCCATGGTTTCCCAACACGTATCCAAATCCATATCACTAGCTACAGTTTGGGCAATGGTTCAGAATTTTAAAGAACTCTGTAGATTGACCAGCACTATGCTTATCAAAATGTGGTCATAAGATCCGGCCCTGCAGTATAAGCATTGCCTGGGAACTTCTTTGAAATGATAATCCTCTAGCCACACATCAGACACACTGAATTAGAAACTCTGAGAGGATTCAGATATCTTAACAAACCCTACAGTTGATGTTTCACACTGAGATTTCAGCACCACTGTTTTAGCCAATATCGTTTATTAAACGATCTAGGCAGGAAATTTGGAAATGTCTGGATGGAAAAAACTCACTGTCCTTTTATTTAATGACTACCCTTGTCTGCTTTAAATAGATCACCAAAAGTTAGCTCTGTTTTCTGCATGAATGATGTATCTGTGCACATTAAGTTTCTCTTAAAGAATAAAGGAGACTTCACTTCATAAGGAAAACATGGGCATATGCTTTGTATGTAAAATGAATCAAATAAGTATTTGTAGACTTCATTATAATTTCACAAAGACACAAAGGGAATTTTTTCAAGAAAACAATAAACATTCCAATGAAAAGGGGGCCACATAAAGAGATAAACTCTTTTCAGACTAGGGAGAATCCCATGGTTTCACAACCTCTTTTTGAAAGAAAGAAAGCACAACTCACAGAGTATCATAGGTGATTTTTCCAAAGTTAGATAGATGTTAATGACAAAGTCAGGACAGGAATTTCAGTTTCTAAATCAAAGTCCAGTGTTCTTTTCTTTTAAAATCCACCCCTCCAGAGGATTTAGAGATCTAGAGAAGTATTTTATTTTTGTAATCTAT
Organism: Madoqua kirkii; assembly: GCA_006408675.1. Taxonomy (NCBI): domain Eukaryota; kingdom Metazoa; phylum Chordata; class Mammalia; order Artiodactyla; family Bovidae; genus Madoqua; species Madoqua kirkii. The sequence goes on from SJYC01132105.1 coordinate 7,847, forward strand.
GATAAAATAATAACATGAATGAAAATCAAGTAGAGAAATAATCCTTTATGTGCACAGAGGAAGCAATTAGTTCAAGCAATGTGGAAGAAATAAAAATTTAGATCCAAAAAAGACCTGTTTCTTCGTTCTTTTTTTTTTTAAATAAGAGATATCAACGTTTTCACTTTAAATCTTAAATAAGACATGACATCCAGGAATACTGAGGCTTTAAAGGAAAGCTTTTTTAAAAAAAATTTCTTAAAAAATCCTTTAAGCATGAAGAAATCAAATTCCTTACCTAGGAAAACTCTTTTTATAACATCAAAAAGAGCTAAATCCACAAAAGAGGGGGAAAAAAGAAAACTGTCGAAGGAGATTGTCATAGCAACCAGATAAGACACATTTGGCAAAAGCAACCTGATTATTTCTCCTTTTTAATCAAAATTACATATCATCAAGTGTGGAAGCAAAACAATTGGGAAAACAGTAAAAGAATTTCAAAGTATATTGCATGCACGTTACTGTTTATTAACTCTCTCAGCACCGAAAGTAGGTGCAAGTATTAGTCAATCCAGGAATCATTTATTTTTCATGGGATTTCTTGCTTCATTTCTTTTCTCTGTTCCATATATTTAAGAATCAGCAAAGAGATATTTTTCAAAATGATTTATTGTTTATGCTCCTATGAAAACTCTAGGAGTTCATATTTCTTCAATATTTTTAATCTGAATTTTTGATAATATCTCTTGTCCCTAGTTAGTTCCTTATGGACTATTAACACTGATATACCTTTCAGAAATGTTTATATTTACTTGGTTTCTTGATAAAGTATGATGCTTATGTCTCCCACTCTTAGTGAATGTAACAAAGCATGAGGCGGAAATGTGTGTACTGTGCACCAAGGTCAGAGCACCTTCTTCTCTTTCCACAGTTCTGCACATCCAGAGGAGTGAACTGAAGAAACTAAGTGAACAGCAGCATGACCCCAACCAAAGAAACTCAGTGAATTTCCACAAGACCAGGACATGTCAGCCATATTTCTTGGACTGGTAGCTCATTGCTGCCCTCTTCAACTCTCGTAAATTGTGAAAGATGTAGGTCATTCCAAAGACCCGGGTAGATGCTTCCACAGTTTCTGAAGTAGAATGCTCCTGCTGCAAAGGGAAGAACTCTGATTCCTCTAACAAAAAATTAAATGCGGCACCAATGCACAGAAATACCTGTGACTTTGCAAAATGAATTGTCATGAAGACAAAACTTTGACCTCTGTCTTTATTCACATATCCACAGCTGGTTGTTCACGCAGAATGAGAAGAAAATTCCCAGTCTACCTCATGCCCAGTTGAAAGCTGTTGTAACCAATGGGACATGGTTACCTAAAGATGTGAATGAGGAATGTCAGAGACAGAACAAAAGAGAGTATTCATTATCCTTTTCCTTAGTGCACAGCCACCTGTGCCTTTGAATGAGCATGGAAAGGTTATCCTCTGAAAAACAAACTTGTGACTTCACAGTGCCCATCAATCAAATGGCTGAATTAGTGTAACTTACCTTCTGGAGTTCTACCTGCAAGTCTGAGTGCCTATGGTCCTTACTGGAAAGAATAAATAGAAAACTAAGCCAAAATAAATGTTGACTGCATTAAAAATAAGAGTACCACATAAATATGCTAACATAGAGTATCTTAGGTCAAATTTTATAGAAGTAGAATCTGAGATGGAGATTTTTACCCAATAAAATTGTTGTAGAAGGCTTCACCATGCCTCTTTTTTATAACCCTTTTGATGTTTTCTCCCCAGTATTCAGTCACATTTTCAATGCAAATCACCATGTTATTTTTCAGAAGCATTCTGTGTCCCTTGGTGGATTTATTCTGCTAATTAATGTAAAAAAAAAGGAAACAAATATTGTAAGAAATAATTTTTAAACTTAAATTGGTACACTTGAAAGCTGATTTCTTCAAAAAATTATTTCATTTTATTGAAAACAACAACAACAACAACACACATCTGCTCCACAGACCCAGACATGGAACATGATAGAGATTCTTTCTCATAGGAAATTACTGCTATGACTGATTCTTGTTAATCCTGAAGGTGAAGTGGGCAAAGGGAATCCAGTGGCTAGGACTAATCAGAGACTGAAACAGACTGTTCTGTTATCTGAAATAATTATTTTTGAGTAGTAGTTGCAAGACAAATTAAATGTATCAGAATCAAGTGAGATATTCATTTGCCCTCTTTCTTTACAAGGTGACCTCACTTTAACTGAATTATTACTAGATGCTTGTGCCCCTTGTCATGTCCTGATAATTAAATATGTATTCCAAATTTTGTTTTTACTCAAACTCACAATGGAAGGCTGTCTGCTGGTGAGAATTAATGTTGTCCATCCTAGTATCTGTGCCTAACTGTATTTGCTGCCTCAACAACCCATATTACCAAGGACCATGTTGTCCATAACATTCTGTCATGTACTCCTTTTATGCATACATGCTAAGTCACTTTAGTCATGTCCAACTCTTTGCGACCCTACATACTGTAGCTCTCCGGATTTCTCTGTCCATGGGATTCTCGAGGCAAGAATACTGAGTGGGTTGCCATGCCCTCCTCCAGAGGATCTTCTTGACCCAGGAAATGAACCCACAACTCTATGTCTTCTGCATTGATAGATGGGTTCTTTACCACTAGTGCACCAGGAAAGTTCAGTTCAGTTGCTCAGTCGTGGACTGCAGCACTCCAGGCTTCCCTGTCCATCACCAACTCCCAAAGAGTGCTCAAACTCATGTCGGTGATGCCATCCAACCATCTCATCCTCTGTCATCTTCGTCTTCTGTCTTCAATCTTTCTCAGCATCCGGGTCTTTTCTAATGAGTCAGTTCTTCACATCAGGTGGCCAAAGTATTGGAGCTTCAGCATCAATACTTCCAATGAATATTCAGGATTAATTTCCTTTAGGATTGATTGATTGAATCACCTCGCAGTCCAAGGGACTCTCAATAGTCTTCTCGAGCTCCACAGTTCAAAGGCATAAATTCTTCAGTGCTCAGCTTTCCTGATGGTCCAACTCTCACATCTATACATGACACTGGAAAAACCATAGCTTTGACTAGATGGACTTTGTCAACAAAGTATGTCTCTGCTTTTTAATATGCTGTCTTGGTTGCTTATAGCCTTTCTTCCAAGGAGCAAGCATCTTTTAATTTTATGGTTGCAGTGAACACCTGCAGTGATTTTGGAGCCCAAGAAAATAAAGTCTATCACTGTTTCCATTGTTTCCCCATCTATTTGGCATGAAGTGATGGAACTGGTTTCCCTGATCTTAATCTTTTGAATGTTGAATTTTAAGCCAACTTTTTCACTCTCCTCTTTCACTTTCATCAAAAGATTCTTTAGTTCCTCTTTGCTTTCTGCCATAATGGCGATGTCATCTGCATATCTGAGGTTATTGATTCTCTCAGCAATTTTGATTCCAGCTTGTGCTTCACTCAGTCTAGCATTTTGCAAGATATATTCTGTTTAAAAGTTAATTAAGCAAGGTGATAATATATAGCCTTGATGTACTCCTGTCTGAATTTGGAGCCAGTCTGTTGCTGTATGTCCAGTTCTAATTGTTACTTCTTGACGTGCATACAGGTTTCTCAAGAGGCCAGGTAAGTTGGTCTGATATTCCCATCTCTCTAAGAATTTCCTACAGTTTATTATGATCCACACAGTCAAAGGCTTTAGCATAGTCAATGAAACAAAGTAGATGCTTTTCTGGAATTCTCTTGCTTTTTCCTATGATCCAACAGATGTCAGCAATTTGCTCTCTGGTTCTTCTGCCTTTTCTACATTCAGCTTGAATATCTGGAAGTTCTTGGTTCACATACTATTGAAAGCCTGGCTTGGAGAATTTTGAGTGCTACCTTTCTAGCACATGAAATGAGTGCAATTGTGTGGTAGTTTGAACATTCTTTGACATTGCCTTTCTTGTCAGTTCTGTTCTGTTGATCTATGTGTCTGTTTTTGTGCCACTATCATACTGTAGAGTGGTAGCATAGTCTGAAGACAAGGATTGTGATGACTCCAGCTTTGTTCTTATCTCTTAAGGTTGTTTTGCCCCAATATTCTACTTGGAGTTATATTGTACCTCCATCAAGCATGATGAAGGCAATGGTAACCCACTCCAGTACTCTTGCCTGGAAAACCCCATGGGTAGAGGAGCCTGGTAGGCTGCAGTCCATGAGGTCGCTACGAGTCAGACACGACTGAGTGACTTCACTTATCAAGCATGATGGCATAATAAATGCTTTGCATTTTGAGGTACCCACTGTTAACAAATGTGTAGATATATATGTAGATAGCTAGAAACAATATGATAAATAACCCCCCCCATGAAAATTTATTAATAACCAATCTATAAGTTGAAACTATTTTGCTCAATGTATATGGGGAAAATTCCTAAATTTAATTAATAACTCTGCAGAATGAGGATTTTGTCACAACATTAACTCTCTTTCCTAATGCTGAACTTCTCGGCAATGTTTCTAACCACTCAAATATGTAAAAGCAGCACCAGTATACATTGTCATGTGTCAGGCTCACTATTCAGAGTTGATCTTAAGCTTAGCCTCCATCACTTATCTGCCTTTTCTTTTAACAGAAGACAACTGGGCTTTCCAACTCATTTCAACTTGGAAGAGCCAGCTGGGTGGGACATGGAGTGACTAAAGATAACTGCATCATGGAAACCCCTCCCTGAATGAGAGCAGATGTAGGAGATGTTTACAAAAAAATAGCATTGTTCTCTCATCCTTACTCCAGACTGTACAAATCCAAAAGGAAGTTTTGCCCACTAAAAGAACAGTTTCAACGCTCTTGAAGGTGTGAACCTATCATCCCTGAAGGTCCGATACTTCAGCCATGTGATGCAAAAAGCCAACTCATTGGGAGAGATCCTGATGCTGGGAAAGATTGAAGGCAGGAGGAGAAGGGGACAGTAGAGGATGAGATAATTGGATGACATCACCAATTCAATGCACATGAGTCTGAGAAAACTCAGGGAGTTGGTGAAGGACAGGGAAGCCTGGCATGCTGCTGTCCATGGGGGTCCCAAAGAGTTGGACACAACTGAACAACAGAACAGCAACAACAAAGCAAGAATAATAGTACAACTTCTTTCAAAGGGGTGTGATAAAATTAGCTGAATAGTTCAGAAAGAGCCCTTAATAAATGTTGAGCAGTTGTGAAACATTAGTAATCACAGGAGCTGTTGGCAATACATGTATATTCTCTGTTCCAGAGCCATTAAGCCTGGCTAGAATTACAACTATGGAGAAGGTGAGTAGCCATGATCATTGTAGCAAGTGAACTTTTGGTTAAAAAAATTTTTTTTTTCAAATTTGTTTTTGAAAATTACTGAAAATTTTGGGGGAAAAAGATGTGAAGAAGTGAGAGGACTAATCCCATGAGAGCTGTTTATGTTGGACACCACTGTGGGGCTTGCAGAATGCTTGGGGAGCCAGTGAGCCAGCTGGATTAAAGTAAAAGTTCTTTTTTGGTCTAAGAAAATAAATCATCTGAATGGAGTCTCAGTGTGGTTTTCATAGGGGTGGGCAAAGTTTATTTGGTTTGTGTTAAGAAGAAAACAAGATTTACAACCACTAAAGACAGTGCAAATATCCTAAACCAGAGTGATGAAACCAAGAACTGTGGAAATGGTTCATAATTCAGTTTCACTCTTATCACTCAACTGAGCAGGATCTGTGACTGAGATAAAATCTCTTCCTTCCTTCCTTCCTTTCTTTCTTTACCTCTCTCTCTTTTCTTCATTTCTTTTCCTTCTTTTGTATTTAATTTACTGTTGTTGTTTTTTCCCCCTCGGAACTGCCTAAATAGCATATTTGTGATTGACTACACTACTACTGGACACTTTCTGTTTAAGTTCTGATAGGAAATTTCAACTAATTAATAATTTGATGTGAGATTCAGCTTATTTTATTTTGCTGTGTAGTTTTATTTAATCAAATTTTAGACTCAGTGGTAATCTTTTTTATTTTTTGCATTTTTCATGTGCTTCTTTTCTCTCTCCTCCCCTCTTTTTTTTTTTTTTTGTTTATTGGAATACAATTGCTTAACAAGGTTGTGTTAGTTTGTGCTGTAAAACACTGTGAATCAATCATATATATATATACATATAGTCTCCTTCTTTTGTGCTTTTCTCTTTTAAACAGAGTCCACAATTTTAAATTACTTTTTTGGAAATTTTCAGAAAATATTTCCCTGTAGGAATTGACTAATGTCTAATAGAATTATGGCAGGAGGAGAAGGGGATGACAGAGAATGAGATGGTTGGATGGCATCACCAACTCAATAGACACGAGTTTGGTAAGCTGTGGGAGTTGGTGGACAGGGCGGCCTGGTGTGCTGTGGTTCATGGGGTCACAAAGAGTCAGACGTGACTGAGTGACTGAACTGAACTGAATAGAATTATGCAGTATTTATACAAGGTAAAGTAAAATGCTGATTCTATGTATTCTCCTGTAATTGTAGAACTGTAACATGACAGACCGAAGCTGTTTTATCTTTAAAAAAATCTTTTATTTGTATGTTACTGAACTGACATATAAACAGAAAAGAGAGCTCAGACATAAATATATAGATAGATAGATAGATAGATGTAATATATATATATTAAACTGAATATTTATTAATATATGCTATATATTCAAACATATATATATGTGGTAGTGGTAGTGGTTGTTAAGTTGTGCCTTACTCCTGGAACCCTCTCATGGACTGTAGGCTCCCAGGCTCCTCTGTCCATGCGATTTTCCAGGCAAGAATAAGTCTTTTCAACAAACGGTGTTGGAAAAATTAGATATTTACATTGAAAAGAATGAGATTGGACCATTAGCTTACACCACAGACAATGAGCAACTCAACACAGTTTTAAGATTTAAATGCAAGATCTAAAACTATAAAACTGTTAGAAGAAAACAGGAGAAAACTTCCTGGTATTGTTTTCAAAAGCAGAGGGGGAAAAAAGCAAAAACAGACAAGTGAGACTAGAGAAGGCAATGGTAACCACTCCAATACTCTTGCCTGGAAAATCCCACGAATGGAGGAGCCTGATAGGCTTCAGTCCATGGGGTCACAAAGAGTCAGACATGACTGAACGACTTCACTTTCACTTTTCACTTTCATGCATTGGAGAAGAAAAAGGCAACCCACTCCAGTGTTCTTACCTGGAGAATCCTAGGGACAAGGGGAGCCTGGTAGGCTGCCATCCATGGGGTTGCATAGAGTTGGACACAAGTGAAGTGACTTAGCAGCAGCAGCAGCAGACAAGTGGAACTGTATCAAACTAAAGACTATCTGCACAACAAAGGTTAAAAATCAATTAAATGAAAAGGCAAAATCAAGGGACTGGGATAAAATATTTACAAACTACAAAGTGATTAATACTAAAAATACATAAAGCATATATAAAGCTCAAACTTTTTATAATAAAAATAACCACATTACAAAATAGATGAAGTTCCTGAATAGACATTTCTCCAAAGAAGACATACAAATGGCAAACAGATATATTAACAGATGCTAAAGAGGAGCAGGATATGCTATTCCAAAGTATACTACATTGACATGTGGACTATTTTAAGCTGAATGCCATCAAGACCCAGGAAACTCAGAAAACATTTTACCTCTCTTTTACCTACTTCAAAGAACTTAGATATAGGATCTGTACCAGAAAACGAAATACCACCAGAGATAACTTTTTAAATGGAAAGAACTGCCAGCAAGCATGGCAAACTTCTAATTGCAAACATCTGTTCTTGTCATCCTGTGTATTGCCCTCCTATTTTTTGAAAGCTCAGGTCCCTATTCCCTTCCAAGCCTAGGATTTGAGGCCCATAAGCCTCAATTGAGACTGCTGTATATATGAACTTATATATTTTTTCTCAATATTAACACTTTTGTTTGTCTTGTATCAATTTAATTATTAGACCAACCAAAGAACTTAGAAGGAAAGAAGAGAAAACTTTCTGCCCCCAAAGGTGCTCAATATTATATCAAATCTAAATCACAATACATTTATTACCTCACACCTGGTAAAATGACTATTAACAAAAAATTTTTAAAAAGTTATAAATGTTGATAAGAATGTGGATATGTTGGAATCCTGTACACTGTTGGTGAGAATGTAAAATTTTTAGTAACTATGGAAAGCAGTAGAGAGATTGCTCAAAAATGAAATATAGGGCAACTTTATTACCCAGCAATACTACTTCTGGATATATATCTACACATCTTGGTCAACTGATCTTCAACAAAGAAGGCAAGAAAACACAATGGGAAAAATAGTCTCTTCAGTAAATGATATTGGAAAAGTAGGACAGCCACATGCAAATCAATGAAGTGAGAACACACCTTCACATCATACATAAAAATAAACTAAAAGTGGCTCAAAGACTGAATAAGACGTGACACCATAAAACTCTTAGAAGACATCATAGGCAAAACATTATCTGACATAAAATCATACCAAGTTTTCTTGTCAGTCTCCCAAGGAAATAGATATAAAAACAAAAACAAACAAATGGGAACTAATCAAACTTATACGTTTTTGCACAACAAAGAAAACCATAAACAAAACAAGAAGATATCTTTCAGAATGGGAAAATGTATTGCACGTGATGTGACCAACAGGACTTTTATTTCAAAAATATATAAACATCTCATACAATTCAATAATGACAACAACAAAATTGAAAATTTGAGCAAAATACCTAAATAAACATTTCTCCAAGTAAGAAATGCAGATGGCCAGTAAGCATATGAAAAGCTGCTCAACATTGCTAAATATTACAGAAATGCAAATCAAAATTTCAGAGAAGTACCACCTTACACCAGTCAGAGTGGCTATCGTTAAAAGATTTACAAATAACAAGTTCTGGAGAGGGTGTGACTAAAAGGGAATATTTCTACACTAATGGGAATGTAAGTTGGTGCAGCCACTATGGAAAACAATATGGAGACTCCTCAGAAAAATAAAAATAGAATTACCAGCAATCTCACTCCTGGGCATATATCCAGACAAAACTGTACAGCAGGATCCTCTATGATCCACCTCCAAGTATATTGGAAATAAAGAAAAACAAAAATAAACAAATTGGATCTAATTAAAATTACAAGCTTCTGCACAACAAAGGAAACTATAAGCAAGGTGAAAAGACAGCATTCAGAATGGGAGAAAGTAACAGCAAATGAAGCAACTAACAAACTACTAATCTCAAAAATATACAAGCAACTTATGCAGCTCAATTCCAGAAAAATAAATACCCAATCAAAAAATGAGCCAAAGAGCAAAATAGACATTTCTCCAAAGAAGACAAATGGATGGCTAACAAACACATGAAAAGATGCTCAACATCACTCATTATCAGAGAAATGCAAATCAAAACCGCAATGAGGTACCATTTCACACCAGTCAGAAAGGCTGTGATCCAAAAGTCTACAAGCAATAAATGCTGGAGAGGGTGTGGAGAAAAGGGAACTCTCTTACACTGTTGGTGGGAATGCAAACTAGTATAGCCACTATGGAGAACAGTGTGGAGATTCCTTAAAAAACTGGAAATAGAACTGCCTTATGACCCAGCAATCCCACTGCTGGGCATACACGCTGAGGAAACCAGAATTGAAAGAGACACGCGTACCCCAATGTTCATCGCAGCACTGTTTATAATAGCCAGGACATGGAAACAACCTAGATGTCCATCAGCAGACGAATGGATAAGAAAGCTGTGGTACATTTACACAATGGAGTATTACTCAGTCATTCAAAAGAATACATTTGAATCAGTTCTAGTGAGGTGGATGAAACTGGAGCTGATTATACAGAGTGAAGTAAGCCAGAAAGAAAAACACCAATACAGTATACTAACACATATATATGGAATTTAGAAAGATGGTAATAATAACCTTGTATGTGAGACAGCAAAAGAGACACAGATGTAAAGAACAGACTTTTGGACTCTGTGGGAGAAGGAGAGGGTGGGATGATTTAGGAGAATGGCATTGAAACATATATACCATCATGTAAGAAACGAAGCACTAGTCTAGGTTTGATACAGGATACAGGATGCTTGGGGCTGGTGCACTGGGATGACCCAGAGAGATGATATGGGGAGGGTGGTGAGAGGGGGGTTCAGGGTTGGGAACTCATGTACACCTGTGGTGGATTCATGTCAATGTATGATAAAACCAATACAGTGTTGTAGAGTAAAAAAATAAAATAAAATAAAAGATACATACATCACTATAACAGTACAATTTACAATAGTCAAAACATGGATGTAACCTAAATGGCCATTAAGAGATGAAAAGATACAGAAGTGGTACATATATACAAATAGAATACTGCTCAGCCATTAAAAAGATTGAATTAATGCAATTGAAGTAACATGGATGCAGATAGAGACCATCATCGTAACTGAACTAAGTCCCTTGGAGTGCAAGGAGATCAAACCAATCAATTCTAAAATAAATCAGCCCTGAATATCCCTTGGAAGGACTGATGCTGAAGCTGAAGCTCCAATAATCTGGCCACCTGATGAGAAGAACTGACTCATTAAAAATGACCCTGATGCTGGGAAAGATTGAAGGCAGGAGGAGAAGGGGATGACAGAGGATGAGGTGGTTGGATGGCATCACCGACTTGACGAACATGCATTTGAACAAGCTCTGGGAGGTGGTGAAAGACAGGGAAGCCAAGCATGCTCCAGAACATGGGGTCACAAGGAGTCAGACAAGACAGAGACCGAACTAAACTGAACTGAACTGAATTAAGTCAGAGAGAGACAATTGGGGAAGGAATGTGGTAGGAGGTTGGGGTTAGCAAATATAAGCTTATATAGAATGGTTAAACAACAAAATCCTACCATATAGCACAGTAAGCTGTATTCAATATGCTATGAAACATGAAAATGGAAAAGTATTAAAAAAGAATATATATATATATGCTTGTGTGTGTGCTATAACTTGTGCATAAATCATTAACACCATAGATGTTAATCAAATATATGAGAACTGGAGAGAAAAATTTGTTATATTTACCTATAAGCTTATTTTAAATACTGAATTAGAGGATAGATCCAAATTAATATAAAGAAAGGTGTTATTATTATGAAGCTTACAAATAGTAATATGGGTGTCTTGTTAAAAAGTGTCTAAACTATCTGTATGCATTGGTTTAGCAAGATCTCTGGTTGAAGAGATAGGGAAGCACAATGGCCTTTTCTTGGTTTAACATTGTAAGATTTAAAAGTATCTGGTTTTATGGAATGCAAATTTGCAGAGTATGAAGAAAGTATTAATTTATAAGAAATTGGAGTTGATATAAGTAATTTGAGATTTTCAAGTAAATTACAAAGTGTGTAAAATGAATTAAGAGGAATTAATTTGTTAGATTTTTTAGGAACTATTCAACGTACTCAAAATCCCAATGGAAACGTGTTTATATCCTGACAATACTTTTTTTTTTTTTTTTTAGGATAGGCCATTCTTTATAAAAGTGTTTATTATTGCTTAGTCACCAAATCATGTTCAACTCTTTGCAACCCCATGGACTATAGTCTTCCAGGCTCCTTTTTCCATGGGATTCTCCAGGCAAGGACACTGGTGTGGGTTGCCATTTCCTTCTCCCTAAGGAAACATTTTAATTGGTGATGGTTATTAGCTTTCCTTAGTTGTGGAATTCATCTTAATCTACTGGCCAAGACACTCACACAGGTAAAAGAAAAGCTAGTCCAAGTAAATAGCTTACACTGGTAACAAAAGCCAAAGGTAGTGTATTTATAGAAATATTCTTAAAAGAAAAACTCTTTTCTTAATCTTTTGAATAATTTGTTTGTTTAATTAATTTCTTTTCATTGGAGGATTATTACAATATTGTGATGTTGAGTAGTTATTTTTAACTAAGTGATAATACTGCATAGTGATTCAAAGCACTGGAGTCAGATCAGGTTCAAGTCATAGCTCAAGCACTTTCTCACACACTCAAACTCATTATGTTGCTTTGAGCAACATGCCTCATCTTTCCCTGCCTCCAGTTTCTTAACTATAGAATTTGGATGACTCATAATAATACATTTTGTGTAGTGTTACAAGGACTAAATGAGCTCAATTATGCAAAGTATTTGGGGCAAAACATAGTCACTCAGTCTTGTCTGACTCTTTGGGACTCCATGGCCTGTACACTGCCAAGCTTCTCTGTCTATGGAGATATTCCAGGCAAGAACACTGGAGTGGATTTTCATGCCATCCTCGAGGGGATCTTCTCAACCCAGGGATCGAACCCAGGTCTCTCTCATTGCAGGCAGATTCTTTACCATCCAAGCCACCAGGGGAGCCTAAAAAAACTGGAATGGTTAGTCTATCCCTTCTCCAGGGATTCTTCCCAACCCAGGAATAGAACCTGGGTCTCATGCATTGCAGGCAGATTCTTTACCAGCTGAACTACCAAGGAAGCAATGTGTGTGCCAGTTGCTCAGTCGTGTCTGACTCTTTGCAACCCCATGGACAGTAGCTCACCAGGCTCCTCTGTCCATAGGTTTCTCCAGGCAAGAATACTTTAGTGGGGTGCCATTGCCTTCTCCAACCAGGGAAGCAATTCACAGCATATATTATGTTATTTTTTGTTGCTATAATGTGGAGTATTCAGTCATGTCAGACTCTTTTGTGACCTCATATACTATAGCCTGACAGGCTTCTTTAGTCTTGGGATTCTCCAGGCAGGAACACTGGAGCAATTTGTCATTTTCTTCTCCAGGGGATCTTCCTATCCTGGGATGGAACCCATGTTTCCTGTGTCTCCTGCATTGCAGGCAGATTCTTTACCCACTGACCATCAGGGAAGCCTCGACATTATAGTGCAAAGCTAATGCTAGCTCCTCTTCTGTGCTCTTCCAGTATGCTGCCCATCTCTATTCCCCCCAGAGCATACACTCACGGAGACACTGGTGTAGCACTTTGTACTCCCTGTCTCAACCCTTTTTCTTTAATTAGTCTAAAGTGAAGTCTTTACTCTTCATCTTTGTAGTATTTGCTGACCAAAACTCTACTGTTTGCATCCATGACCTAATTGTAGTTTCACCAATACTTGTAATGTAGACACATTATTTTCCTTTTATAGAAAGGAAAAAAGGAGATTCAAAGTCTTGAATTAACTTAATCATGCTCACATATACAGTGTCTGTGAATCCGACATTTGATCTGGCAATTCAAAGACCAATGCTCTTAAACTAAGCTTACTTATAAAATCAGAACAGCAAAAGGTGAGAGAACAGGACTGGTTGGAAAGTAAAAGAGGAAACAATAGGACAATGATTGGGGTTGAGGGAGGCAGATAAATGATTTTCCCTTTACTCTTCTGAGTTCTTGGCTGAGATCCCTATAACAAAAGACCATTTAACAAAAGACCATTTAAGAGAAAAATGAGCAAGTTTATTAACATGGAAACCCCAGGTATATATGGAAGATAATCAGAGTAACTCCCTGAGATAGCTTGAAATTGAGGCTTAAATACTATCTTAATAGAGAAAGGGGAGGAGATGTATAAACCTTTTAGGAGAGAGTAAGTGATTTTTAAGAAGGTAAATGAGACTTTAGAAGAATAAGTGGGAGATATGATGGATTGTACAGAGAAGGCAATGGCACTCCACTCCAGTACTCTTGCCTGAGAAATCCCATGGATAGAGGAGCCCAGTAGGCTGCAGTCTGTGGGATCAGGAAGAGTCGGACATGGCTGAGCAACTGCACTTTTACTTTTCACTTTCATGCATTGGAGAAGGAAATGGCAACCCACTTCAATGTTCTTGCCTGGAGAATCCCAGGGACTGCAGAACTTGGTGGGCTGTCGTCTATGGGGTCGCACAGAGTCGGACACAAGTGAAGCGACTTAGCAGCAGCAGCAGCAGCATGATGGTTTGTAACAGTTTGTCTGATCTGATATGGACTTCTAGTCTCCTTTTCTTTGATAAGAGTCAGTTTTCCCTGTTGATGAAACTTTCAGGGAGAGAATTTGTGACAAATGACTTCCTTTTGGAAGACCTGTCTTCAGACAAAGAAAGCCTCCAGCTACATTTGCTGCTTTTCAAGTGCCCACAGTTTAAAATAATTAGCACACCAAAGCAACAATTTCTCCTACCTTGAGGTGGCATATTCTGCTATCTTTCAATGAAAATGTCTTGTATTTTGATTGGGATAGTGGTTACATAACGTATATACGTCTCAAAATGTGTCACACCATAAACTTTTTGTTAAACTGTAAAAATATAAGTATCTGAATGCAGAGTTCCAAATAATAGCAAGAAGAGATAAGAAAGTCTTCCTCCGTGATCAATGCAAAGGAATAGAGGAAAACAACAGAATGGGAAAGACTAGAGATCTCTTCAAGAAAATTAGAGATACCAAGGGAACATTTCATGCAAAGGTGGGCTCAATAAAGAACAGAAATGGTCTGGACATAATAGAAGCAGAAGATATTAAGAAGAGGTGACAATACACAGAAGAATTGTACAAAGAAGATCTTCACAACCTGGATAATCACGATGGTGTAATCACTCATCTAGAGCCAGACATCCTGGAATGTGAAGTCAAGTGGGCCTTAGAAAGCATCACTACGAACAAAGCTAGTGGAGGTGATGGAATTCCAGTAGAGCTATTTCAAATCTTGAAAGATAATGCTGTGAAAGTGCTGCACTCAATATGCCAGCAAATTTGGAAAACTCAGCAGTGGCCACAGGACTGGAAAAGGTCAGTTTTCATTCCAATTCCAAAGAAAAGCAATGCCAAAGGATGCTCAAACTACCACACAACTGCACTCATCTCACACATTAGTAAAGTCATGCTCAAAATTCTCCACGCCAGGCTTCAGCAGTACGTGAACCGTAAACTTCCTGATGTTCAAGCTGGTTTTAGAAAAGGCTGAGGAACCAGAGATCAAATTGCCAACATCTACTGGATCATGGAAAAAGCAAGAGAGTTCCAGAAAAACATCTATTTCTGCTTTATTGACTATGCCAAAGCCTTTGACTGTGTGGATCACAATAAACTGTGGAAAATTCTGAAAGAGATGGGAATACCAGACCACCTGACCTGCCTCTTGAGAAATCTGTATGCAGGTCAGGAAGCAACAGTTAGAACTGGACATGGAACAACAGACTGGTTCCAAATAGGAAAAGGAGTACGTCAAGGCTGTATATTGTCACCCTGCTTATTTAACTTATATGCAGAGTACATCATGAGAAACGCTGGACTGAAGAAACACAAGCTGGAATCAAGATTGCTGGGAGAAATATCAATAACCTCAGATATGCAGATGACACCACCCTTATGGCAGAAAGTGAAGAGGAACTAAAAAGCCTCTTGATGAAAGTGAAAGAGGAGAGTGAAACAGTTGGCTTAAAGTTCAACATTCAGAACACTAAGATCATGGCATCTGGGCCCATCACTTCATGGGAAATAGATGGAGAAACAGTGGAAACAGTGTCAGACTTTACTTGTCTGGGCTCCAAAATCACTGCAGATGGTGATTGCAGCCATGAAAATAAAAGAGGCTTACTCCTTGGAAGGACAGTTATAACCAACCTAGATAGCATATTCAAAAGTGGAGACATTACTTTGCCAACAAAGGTCCGTCTAGTCAAGGCTTTGGTTTTTTCAGTAAAAACCAAAGAGAGTTGGACTGTGAAGAAGGCTGAGCACCAAAGGATTGATGCTTTTGAACTGTGGTGTTGGAGAAGACTCTTGAGAGCCCCTTGGACTGCAAGGAGATCCAACCATCCAAAAGGAGATCAGTCCAGGGTGTTCTGGATGGACTGATGCTGAATTGAAATTCCAATACTTTGGCCACTTCATGTGAAAAGTTGACTCATTGGAAAAGACTCTGATGCTGAGAGGGATTGAGGGCAGGAGGAGAAGGCGATGACAGAGGATAAGATGGCTAGATGGCATCACCGACTCGATGGACATGAGTTTGGGTAAACTCTGAGAGTTGGTGATGGACAGGTAGGCCTGGCGTGCTGTGATTCATGGGGTCACAAAGAGTCAGGTGCCACTGAACGACTGAACTGAACTAGATGAATGCATGCATGCATTCTAAATCATTCAGTTGTGCCTGACACTTTTTGATCCTATGGACTGTACCCCTTCAGACTTATTTAGCCATGTGATTCTTCAGGCAAGAATCCTGGAGCAGGTTGCTATTTTCTTATCCAGGGAATCTTCCTGACCCAGGGATCAAACCTGCATCTCTTATGACTCCTACATTGGCAGGAGGTCCTTTTCAAAAGATGGAGATAATTGCATACCAAGTGAGATTGCTCTCACTTAAGAGACAAGAGAGACTAGTTAAAGCATTTGGAAGTGATCCTTTCAAAGGCACAGATCCTAGTCTTGCAAAGTTCCACTCACAGAGACTGTGCCTTCATCAAACCTCTATATTATAAATATCCATCTCATCCTTGTAATTTTAAGGGATACACAGCAGCTGCTTTCATTCTAGCTTTAATCTTTTTCCTCCACTTGAAAATCTCTGAACAAAATGACAATCACTCATATATAAAGTCTAAGATATTCATTCCAGAATACATAGATCAGGGTGGGGTTGAGGGGGATGGTATTTTTCAATAATACTCTCTAGGATGAATTTTAGCACTATGAATCCCAACCTCATTCATTTATTCCAGTCCATGCACATTTTGCACAGTACTCTTTATTCTTTCTTGCCAGTTGGGACACATACACACCCCCTGAAAAACACAGTTCTCCCCAAAACAAACACTAAATCCCAGTGACAGTAAAATATCAATCCAGGTTAAACAGAACTCTTTTTAAAAACTACAATATAAATCTGAATTGGCCTTTCCCATGTGGAGGATAAAGTTGTATTTATTTTTAAAGAGAATGTTGCAGACATTTCCCCATCTTTTTGTTGTTGTTGTTCTACCATTTTCAAACTATAATAGAAATCTACAGGTACATAGAAGCAAAAGCCTAATGTCACACTTTGTCTTCCAGCAGCAGAACCACCTGGTTTGTGATGACCATCTTCTGGCAAAACAAAGACAAGTCCAAGGTTTTATAATGACTGCTTTGGTACATTTACAGCAGGGCCAAATTCAAAAGCAGGCTTTCCCCCATTATTATTTTCTAAGTAAATGGAAGACATTATGAGGACTTATTATTCTCCTATCAAGGTAACTCCTGCTGTTGTGTGTCTGCTTGTGTGTGTGTGCATACCGGGGTGTTTGTATGTATGTGTATGTTAGAGTTATATTTATATTCAAATTTATATTGTATGTATGTGTATGTCAGGTAAAATAGGGGAAGGAAGCTAAGGTGAATATTGGAATTACTGATGCCCTCAATTCAATGATGAATAATAAAGAATTTAAACATTCCATAACAAGAAGAACTTGGGAAACTGATATAATTATGTGGTAAGAAAGAAAGGAGGGAAGAGGAGGGCAGTATAAGTAAACCTCATTAATTGTGAAAGAAAATCAATATAAAAAGTTTAAAACTGATCAACTTCAGGGGAAGTGTCCTATTTAGATACATGGATTTGATAACTGGAAGACCAAATACAGAAATATATAGAAGTGGCTGCCTCTACAAAACATAAATATCTGATAAGATTGGTTGCTTGGGAAGAAAACTAGAAGATGAGAGTTGTAATGACTGTCACTTTTTTCCATATATTCTTTGTGGTGATTGAATAGTTTATCATATGTATGTTAGCTCTGGAATACAACCATAACAAAATATCGCATATTGGGTGGCTCCAATCATAAATATTTATACTCTCACAGTTCTTGAGGCCAGACATCAAGATCAAGGTACCAGTAGACCTAGTTTCTTCTCTGCTCTCTCCATGACTAACCAACTGCTGTCTTCTCACTGTGTCCTTACTTAGTTTTTCTCTGTGCCAACTCCTCCCCAATGTCTCTTTCTCTTCTTTTATAAGAACACCAGTTATACTGGATCAAGGCTGCACTCTTTTGACTTCATTTAACATTAACTAATAATAGGTATATAGTAAATAATAATAAGTATAGTGGTGAATATGGACATGAGTTTGGGTAAACTCTGGGAGCTGGTGATCGACAGGGAGGCCTTGCGTGCTGTGGTCCATGGGGTCACAAAGAGTCAGACACGACTGAGTGACTGAACTGAACTGATAGTGCTGAGTGTCCCTACCTGTCACTCAGAAGAATGGGGTTCAACTCTGCAGTGGGGAGACAAAAGGACTATGGTGGCTCACACAATAAAGAATCTGCCTGAAATGTTGGAGACCTGGGTTTGATCCCTGGGTGGGAAGATCCCCAGAAGAAGGGAATGGCTACCCACTGCAGTATTTTTGCCCAGAGAATTCCACGGATAGAAGATCCTGGTGGGCTACAGAGCATAGGGTCACAAAGAGTTGGACACAACTGAATGATTAACCCTTTCAACACTTCCAAACAATAAATAAATCAGTTTTAAAGGCTCTGTCTTCAGATTCAATCACATAGGGGCGTAGGGATGCAGCATATGAATTTTCCTGGAAAACAAGTGAGTCTATAACAATGTGTAAGGTGAATTTATTTATAATAAATACATAATTTAATCAACATTTAAAAGAAATTGTATTACAGAGCAAAACTGGATGTGATGGGTGAGACAAGGAACTCTTTCATTTTAAGCCCTTGTATGCTATTTCATTGTCTTGCATTCGTGCGAGCTGTCTTTAAGTTGTGTTGGACTCTATGAGACCCCATGGACTATAGCCCACCAGACTTCTCTGTCTCTGGGATTTTCCAGGCAAGATACTGGAGTGGGTTGCCATTTCCTCCTCCAGGGAATCTTCCTGATGCAGGGATTGAACCTGAGTCTCTCACATCTCCTGCGTTAGTGGGCGGATTCTTTACCACTGAGCCACCTGGGAAGTCCTTTTCATTTTCTTAATTAGACATAAATGTTTGTATACAGTAAGCAAATAAACAATTAGGGAGCAGAGGTCATCAGCTCTTCCTGAATGGAAACTCAAAGGTGGTCACACTCTCCCATTGCTCTCCAACTAGTAAAAGTTTTCCTCCTTTGTCCACCATCATGAGTTTGTCCTTATCTTTCGTTCTCCCATTCTCATTCCCTCAGTGTTTCAAATTGAGTTTTATGGAAATATTCTAATCTTTCTCAAAGCAGCATATTCCTTAAGTATTGGGATGGATGCTACCAATCTCACTGGTGTCCTTCATCAACTGAATGGTTGGTGCTAGGAAGAGCTCACAAATAAGTATGAAAATAAGGAAGAAATTGGGAGGTGAGAAAGGACAATGCTAATGAAGGAATTTGCCAAGGACGGAATACTAACTTCCAATTTCCTTGATCTAAAGAAAGCACATATAGTAAACACAATATACTTCATGGTTAAGTAACTGGATTTATGGAGTGAGCACAGGAGAATATGTTGTTAGGATTATCTAGAGAGACAAATAATAACCATGTCAAAGTGCATGATCCAAAATCAATCATTCAACATTCAGCTGATACAGATAAATAAGCAGGGGAGAGCTGCAGCAGAGAAGTCGGATCAATGCTGCTAAAATGCAAAGTAAATTGGCAATGAACCCTAGGGTCTAGTTAGAGCCTTATACAAATCTGATGTTCATTTGGCTCCCAGTCAGATGATTCTGGGAGAAGAGGGCAGATTGTGTGAGTCCTGAGGAGGGGCACAGAGAGATCAAAGGTCTGAACTCTTCAAGCCTGGGGGAATTGCTCTGTTTCATTGGATGCCCTATTTATAATGTGGAAATATAAACATTGTTCTTAGGTAAAAGCTGAATGTGTTTATTGTATTTACATTCAAGGAATACTGACACTACAGTCTTTGTTGATGTTGATATCAATTTCATTTTAATTCTAAATTCAGAAGAGTCAAGAGGAATGCATACTTTATGAAGAGGATGCTTTATTTCAAATTTAAATATTTATAGTGTTTGTCAGTTCAGTGTGCATCAAAGACGTTGATATAACTTCAAAAGTCTAGCACAGAAAGTGAACTGACTTCTCAGAATATACTTAGCCGCAACACAGCAAAAAGAATTATATTATGCTCTCATTGTTTGGTAATTCTATAGGTGCAAACTGCATTAATTTTATTTGAGCCCATGTCAAAAAACTATTGTAGCATCAAACTATCAGTTGAAATATTCAAGGTCATTTTCTTTTCAATTTACCTTTTAACAAATCTCTGCTACGAGCTATTGTTAAAGGAGGCACCACCCTCAAAAAACCTGTAATCTACAGAGGCAAGACTCATTTATGTTTAAAAGTAGTACCAATACCCCAAACACTAAAAGTTAGTTTAGAATAAAATGCCAACCAACTGGCTCTCATACTTTCTTCACCATATCATTATTTAAGAAAAACTCAGGGGTTAAATATCAGAAATAGAAAAGAAAATTGGATGCTTGGGGCTGGTGCACTGGGACGACCCAGAGGGATGGTACAGGGAGGGAGGAGGGAGGGGTGTTCAGGATGAGGAACACGTGTATACCTGTGGTGGATTCATGTTGATGTATGGCAAAACCAATAAAATATTGTAAAAAATAATTAACCTCCAATTAAAGTAAATAAATTTATATTAAAAAATAAAACTCACAAACCCCAATTTTAAAAAAAAAGAATTCTTAACTTTTTCTTTAGACATACAATTCAAGTGATACTGTATGAATCAAGTTTAAAGAGGGTGCAAAATGTTTTTTTTTTACAATTTTGAAAGATAATTATTTGTAGTTATTTTCGTTCTGTCGTTGTGTCTGTGCCTCTGTCGGCCTGCGTCTCTGTCTCTCTTTTTCTTTTTCCCTCTTTTATGTGTGTGGGCTTCCCTGGTGGCTCAGAGGTTAAAGCGTCTGCCTGCAGGAGACTTGGGTTGGATCCCTGGGTGGGGAAGATCCCCTGGAGAAGGAAATGGCAACCCACTCCAATATTCTTGCCTGGAGAATCCCATGGACGGAGGAGCCTGGTGGGCTACAGTCCTCGGGGTCACAAAGAGTCCAACACGACTGAGCGACTTTACTTTCACTTTCAATGGACTATGTGGTCTTCCCTGGTAACTCAGACTGTAAAGAATCTGCCTGCAGTACAAGAGACCTGGGTTTGATCCGTGGATCTGGAAGATCCCCTGGAGAAGGGAATGGCTACCCACTCCAGTATTCTTAACTGTAGAATTTCATAGACACAGGAGCCTGGCGGGCTATAGTCCATGGGATCACTTCACTTTTTCAGTGAGCTACCCACAAACAATGTCAAATAATGTAAAATGATTAAAGTAAGTTAAACTTAACAACAGCAACAAAAGGTGATCATCCTGAGTCTCACAAACTCAATTATTTTTAAGCTTAAAAAGACACCTGTATTTCCCACTCCAGTATTCTTAACTGTAGAATTTCATAGACACAGGAGCCTGGCGGGCTATAGTCCATGGGATCACTTCACTTTTTCAGTGAGCTACCCACAAACAATGTCAAATAATGTAAAATGATTAAAGTAAGTTAAACTTAACAACAGCAACAAAAGGTGATCATCCTGAGTCTCACAAACTCAATTATTTTTAAGCTTAAAAAGACACCTGTATTCTCAGTCTCCCATATCCTCCAATTTATTTATTTATTTATTTTTTTAATCCTAGGGATTAAGCAACTTCACTTTCACCTTTCACTTTCATGCATTGGAGAAGGAAATGGCAACCTACTCCAGTGTTCTTGCCTGGAGAATCCCAGGGATGGGGAAGCCTCGTGGGCTGCCATCTATGGGGTCGCACAGAGTCGGACACGACTGAAGTGACTTAGCAGCAGCAGCAGCAGCAACAGGGATTAACTAATGCAAAAGATGCAGGATCTTCTACTTTTACCCCCAAGCTGCCAAGTCTTTGGGCTTCCTAAGAGTCTGAGTTGCTTATCCGTTGTCCTGCAGATGGTGATGCTCACCTGCAAGTCCCAGTTCTTTCTGCAGTGGAACCTCGCTTGTCCAGGTTCCTGCATAGACTCAGGTCTTTGAAAGGAAGACCCTCCTACTCACTTGGAGTCAGGGAAGTTGAGTTTTTAGGTTTGTTCGTCAATATATATGTCTGTGGTCAACTGAGGCTTTCCACAGATAAAGGATAAACAGTATGCTGTAGACCAAAAACATTTTACCCTGATTTAGTTCTTCAGCCTTTCCTCTTGATCTCTTGTAGTTTTTATTTTAAAATGCTTCTTGTTTTTTCCTAAGGTCCTAGTCCATCTGAGAGGTTTGAATAATGAACCAAATTGAGAGACAACTGGGGTTTTTACCCCATTTTCCCAGAAAACTATTGTGTTCCTTTGCACACATATTTGTCTCTTCTTTTGATACGATGGCTCATGTATCCATGTGTGCATGCTAGGTCACTTAGTCATGTCTGATGCTTTGCGATTCCACGGACTATAATCTTCCAGGCTCCTCTGTCCATGGGATTTTCCAGTCTAGAATGCTGGGGTGGCTGCCATGCTTTCTGCTCATATCTGAAAACAATTACTTCACTTGTGGTCTATGTCCCAAGCTCTCTCAAGCTAATCAAGAACTTTGCCCCAGCAATTCTTTCTTTTCATTTCTAGCCATCAGTTTTTATTTTGCTGTGAGACCATCTCACCATGAAAACATACTGTTAACTTGACCATCTTAAACAACATTTTCTTTTCTCCTGCTTCTCCAACAGCTGCAGTTTGATTTAAGTCATCATTTCAGAATGACTCCTCTAAAAAGTTGCCTAACCTTACTGTCTCCACATTTTCTCCTCTCCTTCTAAACACTTCAGTCATGTGTTCAACCCTGTCACCTAATCAGTACTGCTCTCATTAACATCACAAATGCACTTCATACTGTTAAATTCAAGAGTGATTTCTCATCACTGGTAGAATAATCTAACGTATCCTGGAGAATCCTGTTTTATGCTATTTTATGCTATTTTTCTTAGTGAATCAATAGTGTCTACAGGTTTATCTTGTTTTATTGTTCTTTACTTTATTGCACTTTGGGCTTCCCTGGTGGCTCAGATGGTAAAGAATCTGCCTGAAATGTGGAGACTCAGGTTCAATCCCTGGGTCATAAAGATCTCCTGGATAAAGGAATGGCTATTCATCCCAGTATTCTTGTCTGGAGAATTCCATAGACAGGAGCCTGGCAGGCTGTAGTTCATGGGGTCACAAAAAGTCAGACATGGTTGAGCAATTACTATTTTCACTTACTGCACTTTACCCTCTGTTTTCTGCAAATTGAAGGTTGATAGCAGTCCTGTGCTGAGAAGTCTATAGAAGCCATTTTTTCAACTACACTTGCTCACTTTGTGTCTCTGTGTCACATTTTGGTAGTTTTGCATTATTTCAAATTCTTTCATTATTATGTTTGTTACAACAATCTGTGATCAGTGTTGTTTGAGGTTATTACTGTAATAACTTTGGGGTGCCCATATAAAATATTAAACTTAATTAACAAATATTATGTGTACTCTAAGTTCTTCCACCTCTCTCCCTTTCCTCAAGCCTCCCTATTCACTGAGACACATTAATAATCAAGTTTGGAGTTCTGATGAAGTACAAGAAATGTAATGTTGTTTTATGCCTGCTAACACAGCATACATTCTGCAGCTTATGGATCAATAAGCAATTTTGACTTTCAACTATATTATTTAAGAAGTACATTTCCTAATACTATTGCTACCTTAAGGCTATAGATGGTAATTCCTCTGAAGAATATGGGCAAAATAAATTGAAAGCTTTCTGGAAAGGATTTGCCATTCAAGATGCCATTAAGAACACTGGAGGTCCATGGGGAATTGTCAAAATGTCAACAATAAGGGGATTTGAGAGGAGCTGATTCTCTCAGATAACTTTGAGGGGTTCAAGACTCAAAGGAGAAAGTAACTAAGGAATAATGGAAATAGCAAAAAAACTAGAATTAGAAATGGAGTGATGTGAACAAATTGCTGCAATCTCGTGATAACACTGTAATAGATGAGGAGTTATTTTTTTTAAGTGAGGAAAGTGACTTCTTGAGACAGAATCTACTCCTGGTGATAATTCTGTGAAGATTGTTGAAATAAGAACACAAAAAATTAGTAACATAGTTAAAGTTAGTTGATAAAGCAGTCACTTGAGAGAAGTGACTAACTTTGAAAGAAGTTTACTGTGGGTAAATGGTATCAAATAACATTGCATTACTATGGAGAAATCTTTCATGAAAGATAAAATCAACGGATTCAGCAAACTTCATTGTTGTCTTATTTAAAAATAGTCAACACAATCACCCCAACCTTCTGAAACCACTGCCATGGTCAGTTGAGAGCCATCAAGACAAGATCCTCCACCGTTAAAAATATTATGACACTGAAAATTCAGATAATGGCTAACAATTTTTAAAAAATAAAATAAAGTAATTTTTAATTAAGATATTTATATATAATTTTAGGCATAATGTTGTTTCACACTTAATAGACTTAAAGTGTTATGTAAACACAACTTTGTATGCACCATGAAACCAAAAAGTCATTGTGAATCTATTGTAGTATTTGCTTTATTGTAGTGGTATAGACCCAAATCCGGAATACCTCTGAGGTAAACTCGCAAAACTCAAAGCAATCCGATTTTGTCAGGTTGATAACTATGTCATCATCCTACTGGTGGTTGTTGTTTTTCAGCCTCTCAGTTGTGTCCAACTCTTGTGACCCCATCAACTGAAGCATACCAAGTTCCATTATCTGCCAGGGTTTGGCTAAATACATGTCCTTTGATTTGGTGATGTCACCCAACCATCTAATTCTCTGTTGCCCTCTTCTCATATCTTCAATCTTTTCCAGTATCAGGGTCTTCTCCAATGAGTTGGCTTTTCACATCATCAGGAGGCCAAATTATTGGAGCTTCAGCTTCAGCATCAGTCCTTCCAATGAATTTTCACGGTTGATGTTCTTTAGGACTGAGTAGTCCAATCTCTTTGCTCTCCAGGTGGCTCTCAACAATCTTCTCCAGCACTACTTTTTAGCAGTGTTAGAGTTGATTGATTTTTTCCATGCTCCAAACATTTTCCTCACTTGACTTACATTCTTCCAACTTTCCTACTTTCTTAATAGACCCTCTACAGTCTTATTTATACATTCTTACTCTTCTCCACAATCTCCTAATTGAGAACTCTTTGCTCCATAATTAGATTTCTCTTTCTACAGAAGGTAACTACAGTTGAAATATTTAATATAATTATACTGAAAATGGAATGATAAAGTACTTTAGACAATGATTTATACACATAAAAGAATCATTTCTCTATAATGATTTTCCTTTTGTAGATAAGGCTAAAGCAAAGAGATTTAAAAAAAATATTTTAAGCATTTGCAAAGATATCAAAAATTATTTCTTCCTTATTTCTTGTCTGTCTTCTGTCTTGGCCCACCTTCTCATTTTCATTCATAAAAATACTTCTAATATTATAGCAGTAGAAAAAATGTCAGACAAGTATACACTCCTTGGTTCTGTCTCGTCACAACAAAGATTTGAAGTGACGGACATTAAAGCCCTTGGCGTGTCACAGCTCTCAGGTCTTGGACAGATCGTGTTATAGCTCCTAGACAAATCAGCATTACAACTCAGTGTTACAACTCTGCTTTACTTAGCTAATAGCAAGAAAATCCATCCTCGAAGCATGAGGGCATGTTGACCCAAAGAGGCGAAGAGAAGAGCACCCCAGTATGTGGGAGAGAGAGAGAGCCCCAGCCCCCTTTGGGTCCTCTTTTTATATGTCCCCCACACATACACCCTGGGCCTGCCCTATGTAAATTGGGTTAGCAAGGAGTGTTGTTTGTTCTACCTGAGGTCCTCACTATGGCCCTCGGACCTTTCTTTGTCCTATTTTTTTTAATTTAAATTCATTTATTTTAATTGGAGGTTAATTACTTTATAATATTGTATTGGTTTTGCCATACATCAACATGAATCTGCCATGGGTTATGGGCTTGTCTCTTCCTTATCTTTCAGCCACCACCATTCTGGACTCCTGTTCCCTATTCTAACTATCTAATAGAAAAGAAAAAAAGAATGTTCAAACAAAAGGAAGTATAAGATAAAATTCTAATTTGACCAGTCCTCCAGGAATGTAATTATTGATACTCAATTTTCCTACAAGCTTCTTCTGTCTAATAGTGGATAAGCAAAAGGCTTAAAAGAAAAAGTTATATATGTATCTATAAAATGCAGATTGGTGCTTCAAATATTCTGAGGTTGTATAATCTGCAACCTCCTTCTCTCTAACCAGTGCTTTTCATATAATGAAAATAAAACTGGTAGAGCATTGATTGTTTCAATTTTAAAGCAAGTAGTTTCTTTCTTTTGTTTATTTTGTGGTAAAAAGTGTAAGGGAGCCTTTAAGAGAGAGACATGTTGGAAAGCAACTCTCAAATATAAATGTAAATTACAACATTCCCACAGATTGTAACATATCATTATCTTGCCCATTCTTTAAAGAAAGAAAAACAAGGCTAATAATCATCCAGTTACATATTGTAATAGAAAAGATTTGGGATTTTTATTAGACTATTATAGTCACTCATTTATCAATCAAGATGTTTGGAGCTGGAGTGTCCCACTCTGACCTTTTGAATGTCCTAATGTCAAGGTTGCTGCTCATTATTGGACAGATCTATTTTCAATGGGCCACTTCTTGTCTCTATTTTTGTATAGCTAGTTCTCTGTATTTGGATAGTAAAAGTCTTGCTTCATTTCTTTACTGACTTGCATCTCTTTAGATACCAAACATTTTCATCCAAAATTCGAGGACGGAACTCCAACATTCATTATTTCATAAATGTCACCATCACAGATCAGAATATCCTATGGATTAGATGTGTCTTATTTCACAACTGTGGTCCATTAGCACAAGCACAGAAATATACATTAAAACTTTCTTCTTCAGCAGTACATGATGTTTAGCGGATCTGTCAAAGTATTTCTTTTATCACATTTTCACTGTCTATTTTTCATACAAGACCTCATTGTTGAGCTTCTTTTTATTGATGCAAAGAAATCTTACATGCAATTTCCATCCCATTAACTGTTTGAAATAGACAATCCACATTCTAATGGTGCTGAACAGTAAACCACAGCCAGTTCTGAGTTGCTGTCTGATCTATTGTTGAGCTGTCTTTTGGCCCTCTTTGACATTTCAGCCATCTTTCTCTTGAGAGCTTCTAGCATTGCCTAAAAAGATACTGGGCTAGTTGTACCTTGCTTGAATGGAGAAATAGCTGCTGTGTTCAAATGATTTGGTATAAAAAGAAAATAATTTCAAATAGATTTTCAGTGAATAACTCGAGCATTATAAATGTGAAATATCTATGCTTATTACCAAACCTGTTTATTGAGATTTTACAGATATCATTAAAATATAAAATTGTTGTTAAATATTCAGTGTCTCATCTTTGGAATCAGAGAGTCCTAAGTTTTTGATTTAATACTTCTAAGTTATATATTGATATGTGTGGGCAGCTTCATCATTTATCAGCTTTTACCTACATCACAGAATGGATATAAGATATGTAGAGCTGAAAGCCTGACACAACAGGACTTTCAATGAGGTTATATTTATTATCAGTAACTAAAAAGTCTAGGTCATGGAACACTAATACTTTCAGAAGTGCAGTGTGGACAGCATTTTAATTGCTGCAAGTATTATTCTGTGTCATTGTCCTTCTTATTTGACCAGTTTTCATGGTATATTGATTTATCCTGGGACAAAAAGTATTGCTAACATGAGAGTCTGGACCACCGAGGTTGTGACTTTGTAATTGTCTCTATGGAAACAGAAACTTCTTGGTTCTGTACAATCTTCCCCATATGTATTTCTGCTCATATTTCTGATATAAAATCCCTTGCATACATCTGTAGCCAATATTTTTTATTGTTCAAAGTAAATTTCCAATTATACCATATTATAATATGCTTGATCATCCAGATATGTTTTCCTCTTAAAAACAGAGCTGTACCTCAAATTGTCTAATATGGTAGGTCTCAGTGCAAATATGCTACAAAATTTGACTGCCGCCATGAAATATCTGAATTCACATGCACATAGCCTTTTATTTTCTACTTCTTTTTGGACAAAAGGCAAATAACAGGTTGAATGAGTCTATTCCTAAGTAAATATATTGTATAGTTTTAGATCTCAAATCACCTTCCAAATATTAGTTTAGCAATCGCAAATATATTCAAGGTCTATTAGAGAATGAGCTCTTTCTCTGTATTGCTGCCAAAATTTTAGTTTGTAGTTCATGACATCACTAACACCTAAAACTGTGTGGAACACATGGAGTCAGGATGTGGTTAGAAAGAACAGAAGCAAAATAAAGCAATTAAAATGTAGTCTTAGGCTCCATTTACCTTTGAAAAATTAAGTCTTTCACTAACAGACTTCTGAAACCACTGCATGACCTTGCATGGCTGAAGCACTCAAAGAAGGAATGAATAATAAAATAGGCAGAGAGGAGACATAAAAGGAGAAAAAAAATATGAGAATTTCTATGGAAGTAATAGGCACAGTAAAAGCCAGGGATAAAATGAGCCTTTAAAAAATGTCTTGAGGTTAAGAAGTTGTCTATAAGCAAAAATGTTTTCAAAAAGTGGGAGAATATTAAATATCTGATTTATTTCTACACATTTCAAATATATCTGTTGCTGTGAAGACAAATTAAGCTTATAATCAAAAGCAGAAAATTTCAGGTCTAAAACTGGAAATTAACAACTAGTTTAAAGTCTTTTGGCAAATGAGAACTTCAATTATTACATAGGCCATGGAAGTTGTTGTCAGTTCTCTAAGATTCTCCCTCTATGACTTCCTTTCTTCTAACTTCTAATCCTGCAACTCCCCCCACCCCACCTCCTACTTAGAGCAATGCTGTTAGTACAGATTCATGTGTCTGTGCACAGTGAGGCCTAACAAAGTGAAATGTCAGAGTTTGGAGCAGGAAAAGGTTTATTTCATAGCCAAGCAAGGAGACTGGTGGCTCATGCCCTAAGAAAATGGCAAACTCCCTGAAGGTTTTCAGCAAAGCATTTTAAAAAGCCAGGTGAGGGAGGGGAGTCACAGATTCTGTGATCAGCTTGTACACAATTCTCCTGGCTCATGGTGAGGTAACAGGGTGGCATCAGAGAGGTTAACATATCAATCCTTAGACTCCAGTAGTCCTGGGGCTATGTGCTCCCTGGTCATCAAGTAGTTAACAGCTTCAATTTGGTGAGGGGTTTTCATATTCTCTCAGGAGGGCCTAGAGGAACCATCCCACGCTGAAGGTCAGGAAGGGCAGTGGTGAGGAGATACCCCTCGTCCAAGGTAAGGAGGAGCAGCTGAGCTTTGCTGGAGCAGCTGTAAAGAGATACCCACCCCCAAGGTAAGGGAAACACAAGTAAGATGGTAGGTGTTGCAAGAGGCATCAGAGGGCAGACACATTGAAACCATACTCACAGAAAACTAGTCAATCTAATCACACTAGGACCACAGCCTTGTCTAACTCGAAGAAACTACACCATGCCTGCTGGGCAACCCAAGAGGGTGGGTCATGGTGGAGAGGCCTGACAGAATGTGGT
>SJYC01132111.1:0-13225 GCA_006408675.1 Madoqua kirkii
TTATCATATAGTCCAGTTGTTTTTAAACATAACGGCTCATTAGAAATACATCTGGAGCTTTGGAGAGAAAAAGCAATATGAGGCATCTGCATTCTTCAAAAAATTCAAGATGATTCTGATATGAATCGATTTTTAAAATGTAATTGCAGGTTTTTCTATTAAATGGTAAGTGTAGTGATATAGAATTCTATTATCTTCTGTTCACCAGTCATGATACAATGGTATTAAACAAATGATAGTTACATAATCACAATAGTAAAAGATGTTTATGAATTTTCATAATTCATAGCCAGAGGAAAATAAAGATAATTACAATGGCAAGCCATAATGGAAACATGATTAACCTAACAATATAAAATAATTACATACAATTTGGAGGGTAAGTAGAGTGGTGTACTAATTGGCAGTGCATACATGCATATTTTCATCTTCCTAGCCAGTCTACATCTTTTGGTTGGTGCATTTTCCATTTAAAGTAGTTATGATGTGTATGGTAGCTCAGATGGTAAAGAATCTGCCTGCACTGCAGGAGACCCAGGTTCCATTCCTGGGTTGGGAAGATCCCATGGAGAAGGGAATGGCCTCCCACTCCAGTTTTTGCCTGGAGAATTCCATGGACAGAGGAGCCTGGCAGGCTACAGTGGGGCCACAAAGAGTCAGACT
Organism: Madoqua kirkii; assembly: GCA_006408675.1. NCBI lineage: Eukaryota > Metazoa > Chordata > Mammalia > Artiodactyla > Bovidae > Madoqua > Madoqua kirkii. The sequence goes on from SJYC01132111.1 coordinate 664, forward strand.
CAATCGAGTGACTAACACTATCCTTTTACAATTTTCTTAATTGTTTTGGGCTTCTTTTGTGTCAGTCTTTTCCTTCTCTTGTGTTTTCTGCCAAGAGAAGTTCTTTTAGCATTTGTTGTAAAGCTGGTATAGTGGTGCTGGATTCTCTTAACTTTTCCTTGTTTGTAAAGGTTTTGATTTCTCCATCAACTCTGAACAAGTCTTGCTGGCTAGAGTCTTTCTGGTTGTAGGCTCTTTTCTTTCATCACTGTAAATATATCATACCATTCCATTTTGGCTTGTAGAGGTTCTGTTGTGAAATCAGCTGATAACCTTATGGGAGATTCCCTGTATGTTATTTGTTGTTTTCCCCTTGTTGTTTTTAATATTTTACCTTTGTCTATAACTTTTGTCAGTTTGATTACTGTCTGTCTTATTGAGCTCCTTCTTGGGTTTATCTGCCTAGGACTGTCTGTGCTTCCTGGACTTGGTTGACTATTTTCTTTCCAATATTAAAGAAGTTTTCAATTGTTATCTCTTCAAATATTTTCTTAGGTCCTTTCTCTCTCTCCTCTCCTTCTGGAACCCCTATAATATGAATGTTGATATGTTTAAAATTGTTCCAGAGGTCCCTTAGGCTTTCCTCATTTTTTTTTCATATTTTTTTCTATAGTCTATTCTGCACCAGTGATTTCCATCATTCTGTCCTCCAGATCACTTATCCATTCCTCTGCCACATTTATTTTCCTATTGATTTTTTTCTAAAAACTTGTTCATCTCTGTTTGTTTCTTCTTTAGTTCTTCTAAGTCTTTGATAAACATTTATTGATTGTATCTTTTCAATTCTGCTTCTGAGATCCTGGGTCATCTTCACTATCGTTATTCTGAATTATTTTTCAGGAAGGTTACCTATCTCCACTTAATTTACTTGTCTTTCTGGAATTTTATCATGTTCCTTGCTCTAGGATTTAACTCTCTACTTTTTTATCCTGATTAACTTTCCATAATGTGGCTTTAATTCTAGCCTAAGCAATTGTTATTCTTGCTTCTTCTGTCCGTCCTCTGATGGATGAAGCTAAGAGGTTTATGTAGGCTTCCTGATGGGAGGGACTAGGTGGAAAAATCTATATCATGCTTTGGTGAGTAGGACCTTGTTCAGTAAAGTTTTCATCCAATTATCTTCTGATGAGTAGAGTTGTGCTCCCTCCCTGTTATTGTTTGGCCCAAGGTGACCCAGCCCTGGGATCTGCAGCTTCTATGGTAGGGATAATGGCAACATTCAAGGGGACTTATGCCAAGGGAAACCTTCCAGTACTGCTGCTACCAGTTCCCCGGTCCCTGTGATGAGCCACTGCCAACCAGTTCCTCCACAGAAGACCCTTCAGCACCGGCAGGTCTGGTTGGGTCTCCTGTGGCATCAGTGCTTCTTTCCTCTGGGTCTTGGTGTGTGCAAGATTTTGTTTTGCTCTCCAAGGGTGGAATCTTTGTTTCTCCAGTCCTGAGGAAGTCCTACAATCAAATTCTGCTAGATTTCAAGGTCAGATTCCCTGGGCATTCCCAGTCCCTTTGCCAGATCCCCAAGTTGTGAAGCCTTATGTGGGGCTCAGAATCTTCACAATGGTGGGAAAACTTCTTTGATTTTATTATTCTCCAGTTTGTGAGTCACCCACCCAGAGAGTATGGGATTTGTTTTTTACCATGATTGTGCCCCTCCTACCACCTCACTGTAGCTTCTTCTTTGTCTTTGGACATGGGGAATCATTCTTGGTGGGTTCCAGCATCCTCCTGCTGATGGCTGTTCGATAGCTAGTTGCAGTTTCAGTGTTCTTGCAGAAGATGAGTGTATGTCCTTCTACTCTGCCATCTTGAACCAGAAGCCCAGAGAAGCAACTCCACTGAATTGATCATAATCCTCCAGCTCCCTTGGAATGGTCACGTAAGGTTGCTATGTGAGCATCCTGCATCTCTATTATGCTTGTTATATTTATAACTTTAATCAAAGTTATAAATTTTTCCTCTCCTGAGATTCTATACAATTTCTGCTGGACCACTCAGAAAAAGACTGAGAGATGGATTGAGGAGCAATCATAAGTAGTTGGTATAAGTCCAGCTACCACTTTCTTCAAGAATGGAGAAAAATTTATGCATTTCAGCAGTGGAAGTGACCTTATCACACTGAATAGGCTCAAATGGTCTCATTCACAGGTCTCCTTAGCCTCCTTTCCCCATCAGTTGAAGAAGACACTCTTCCTACAGGGCCTAATGGCATGGTGACTTTTGCACTTGCATTCAACAGAATTATAAATGAGTTCCTCCCTTCCTGGAAGTTCCCCAGCATATCTGAGGGGTGATTAAGGTCTCTGTCTCTTCTTGGGGTCAGAGAGATTTTAGCCTCTTTTCAGTCATCTTTCTGTATAAAGCAGCTAAGTTTGGAATGGAGAGTTAGGGAGTAAGAAGTGGTTCTATGCCATTAAGCATATGTATGTGTACAATTGCTTAAATATTTGTACCCACCCCAAATCATATATTGAAATCCTAATGCTCAATGTGAAAGTATAAGGACTTATTTAAAGGTATTGGAAGGTGCTTAAGTCATGAAGGTGGGCCCTCATGAATGAGATTAGTGTTCTGAGATCATTTCACCATGTTGGGACATTATCACAAGTCTTCAGACTGGAAGGGGGCCTTCCCTTGACCAAATTAACACTCTGATAACAAATTTCCAGCATCCAGATGATGAAAAATAAGTTTCTGTTGCTCATAAGCCAAGTTTGTAGTATTTTGTTATAGCATCCTTAACGGACAAAAATAACATGGAACATTTACTTGTGATTGTGAGCTGAATTGGGACTGCTGGCCACTCAGTTAAAAACAATAACAAACAAACGAAAAAAACCCAAAATGTTAAATACTGTCTGTCCATCCAAAGGCTTACCTTAAGAATCAAGGTCATTGTTATTGCCACCATCTGTGTCAGTTTCGGGGACACCTCAGCTCAACAACTACAGCCACATTGCTTTCAGCTAGAGCTATAGTGTTTATTCCTTTGGCCTGATTAAGGCTTGACTTAAACTGTTTGTCAAGGAGTCCATCTTAATTAGGCTTCCCTGAGGGCTCAGTCGGTAAAGAATCTGCCTGCAATATAGGAGGCACAGCAGACGTGGCCAGGGTGATCCCTGTAGGAAGTGAAGTGAAGTAGGAAGTGAAGTGAAGTGAAGTCGCTCAGTCATGTCCGACTCTTTGTGACCCCATGGACTGTAACCTACCAGGCTCCTCTGTCCATGGGATTCTCCAGGCAAGAATACTGGAGTGGGTTGCCATTCCCTTCTCCAGGGGATCTTCCCAACCCAGGGACTGAAGCCAGGTCTCCCGCCTTGCAGGCAAAGGCTTTAACCTCTGAGCCACCAGGGACCCCTGTAGGAGGAAACGGTAATCCCACTCCAGTAATCTAGTAATCTTGCCTGAAAAATTCCATGGACAGAGTAGCCTAGCAGGCTACAAACCAAAGGGTTGCAAAGAGTCGGACACAACAGAGCGACTAAGCATATACCATCTTAACTAAGGGCATTTGCTACCACCTTGTCCTGATAGCCTCTTTTAGATATCACCTTAATGTTCAGACTGGAGGAGTTTTCCAGAGTAGCAATAGTGACCATGAGGCCTTATCTTGATGTATTTGCATCATTTCTCATTCTCCAGTAGGTGGCCTTCATCAACATTCAATTCAGTTCAGTCGCTCAGTCATGTCCAACTCTTTGCGACCCCATGAATTGCACAGGACCCCCTGCCAAAAATTCTGAAATGTGACTTTAGACAGAGAGTTCAAGGAAGGTGGAGATATTTTAGAAGGATCTGATGAAAGTATGAACCATGTAGGTTTGGGAAAAGTGTGATATAGGAAGGGAAAGATCAAGTTCAAGAATCTTGAGACAAGAGCTTGAGGGGTATATCAGAGGAATAACAAAGAAAATGGGGCTGGGATGGTATGAAGGAAGAGCTGTGTGGTAGGCAATTGTTAATTTTAATACAAATTTTAAAGTCTGAACTATCAAAATATCAATAATGATGAAATATAAATCATGATTATACTTTAATAGTCATCCATTAAAATATTATATGTTTTTTCATATTTATTCACTCATATCCTCTCATATTTACTTGTTTTATCTTCTCTGCCTCCTCTTTTATTTTTTTCTTTTTGGTCTTAACCCTCAATTACAATAGTAGGGGGTTATGCTTTATTAAGTTTAATATTTATGGTATATTTGGCCCCACATTTGCTCATAGTGCTAAACACACTTTGTTCCAGTATTAAAACCAGAGAAATATGCTGCCATTCTTTTAAGAATGTGAAAGAAGACGTCAGGAGATGCAAGGGTTAACGCATATGTGAAATTGAGAATGATTATATTGGCCGCTGAGTAAACAAAGAAAAAGAGACAGCTCTGCTCTCTTATTGTAATTGCAAATTTATTTTTTATAGTTTCTACAGTTTCTATTTTCCTTTAAACTGCCTTAATCTGTCTGCCTGCTGTGACCTATTTCCAGTAATGCATATTCAGTATAAAAATAGTAGATTAAATCATATCAGAATTCAAGCTACTCCTTGTAGCATAGAAACATGTACTTTCACATAACACTGAAATCAATTCTCCTCATACTAATTATTTAATTTCCATAATACACTGAGAGTATTCTGCCATTAAGTCTTCACATTTAAAACTTGTTTTGTAATATTTTAATAGTTCTTCTTTTAAACAACATAGTGAGGAAATATAGTTACAATTTTATAGATCCAGCAACTGAGCTGCTGGAAAGTTAAAAAATTGATCTAATGCCATACAATGAAGTTATGTTTATGCTTATAATCAGAGTGTCATTTGATTTAACTTATCTTTCAGTTCAAATGAGTTGATTGAATGAAAAATTAATCAGTCATACTGACATGACCAAATTGATCAACTGATAGGATTGATCATTCCAGGCCACTATTTCTCAAACTGTGACCCACAAATTGTCTGCATTGGAATCTCTACAGTGTTGATTCAGACACAAATCCTGCTTCTTACCCCAAATCTACTAAATATATATATACATATATATGTATATATATATTTCCAGGACCAGGGCTAGGGACTCTGAATCTTAAGTTTAAGTGTCCCATATGATTCTTATAGAATCTAAAGTTTGAAACTACAGTTTCTAGCAAAGTGAAATTGAGGCTTTTTTTTTTTTAACTTCACATTTTGGAGAAGTAACAGTATAACAAGACCTGGGGTCTATCATCCAGTTAGGTGGAAATTATTGATGCTAAGTAAGCCATAGAGGAGTAAAGCAGTGCTTGCTAAAGGTTTAATACTTGTGGATGTTCTTTAAAGGCAGCTCTTCAGGCTACCTGTAGAAATCTGAAAATGTTCTCTTAAATTTGATTTCATATATATAATAAATTGTCCCCAAGTAGCCAATCTCTCAGGCACCTATACGTACATAGGCAAGCAAGGACAAATTAAATTCAATGAACTATTTAAGTTTTTCTGTGATTCAATTGTTTAATAAGACCATAAAACATAAAAATCAGAAGTGATTTCACTTTTTCCTTAAGGAACACAAAATCTGATGTCTCCAGTAATTAAAGACTACTTTTGACAACATCTTATTGATAATAAAACTAATAACAACAAAAGCAATGGCAACACTAATGTGTACTCTGGTCTTAGGTGAAGGTACATATCATACTTTGCAATGTAGCTGCCCATTCCACTGTTTTACAGTTCAAATTGTTAGGAAGAGCTTGGCTATATTAACCTAATTTGATTGCTTATGATTTTCATGGTACTTGGGTGGCTAATAGAAAATGCTAATTTCCTCCTTACCTCTCAGCTGAAGTATTTCCATGATGGGCTCACTTCCACCCAATTTTCTAGACAAAGCTGACCAAAACAGGAATCATATAAATGGCCACAGTCCCCAACGAAGGGCTGAACATCATTACTGGAGATAGAGCTATGAAGTACGGTAAGTCCGTGATGCCACTTATAGGCCACTGGTTCAAAAGCTTTCAGCTGGGCATCCTTCAGCTCCACTGGAGCTTCTTGTCCTCATCGGGATGTCTCTCTTTTCACACCTCTCATGCTTTCTCTGCCCACCTCTTTCTCTCTGTTATTCTTCCTCCTAAGTTTACTTCCTTTCTTACTTCCTTTAGTTCCTTATCCTTAGATATATGTAGTATATTAGTTCTGTGTCTTCCCATGATGTTCATGATCTTCTACCTTGTATCAATACAAAGATCTTCTTTATAACTCAGGTAAGCAATCAATGCCAACTTAGAATTCTACTGCCTGATGCAAAAATCACTTCAATTTCTGTTCACTATAAGAATTCCTTTGTTTATTCATTTACACAGTCATTCAATAAATCTTTACTGACTACCTACTCAGTATCTAGTGTGCCTGAGGCAGACCTCTATATATTTTTGGATTCTCCTGCCCATCACTTTCCCTTTCAGCAAAGGAGTTAGACTCCTTTGCGAGGGACATTGATGGTAGCATAAATCCTGGTAATTATATTCATCCCCCCAACCTATCACCATAAATTTAAATGCAGTTATTTTTGTTTTTAAAGTGAGAGTTTGTTCCAACACAATTGACACATTAAGAAACAATTTAAGCAGAACAAATTTTAGGTTCCCTAGTACATGATTTCGTTCAAAAGAAACACTAGGTAAGCATAGAAAGCTGCACTGAGTTGAACAGAGCCACACTGAAATAAATCAAATGCACTCACAGACACACCTCAAACATCTGCCAGCTCAGTTACTCCACTGAGTTATGAGCCACATCCACCCACCTCTGGCATTGCTCCTTTCTGGCCAAAGTTAAGTTACCCTTCTTCCACAACTTCACAATAACTCTCAAGCTGTAACCTTGCCAACATGTACTTCTAAAAGTAAATTTTGTGTTTTTTCCAAGATAAATCTGTCACATTTATTGTAGTAGTTTGTGTGATGGTCAATTTTATGTGTCAGCTTGATTAGGCCATGGTAGTTGGTCAAGTGCAAGTTGGGATGCTGCTATGAGGTATATTTTAAATAAGGATAACATTTAAATCAGTAGACTTTTAGTAAAGTATATTACCCTCCATAATGTGGATGGGCTTCAGCCAATTAATTGAAGGCCTAAAGGAAAACAAACTGAGGTTTCCAAATAAGAGAGAATTTGGCCTCCTCAGTCTGCCTTTGAACTTGAGTCACCATATCAACTCTTCCCTGGTTTTCTGGACTGCCAAACTGTTCTGCAGATTTGCCAGTCTCCATAACTAGGTAAGTCAATGCCTTAAAATCCTTCTCTCCTTGTTTGTCTCTGTCCTTCTCTCTCTTGCTCTTTTCTGAGAGAAACTATATTCTTCTAAGATAGCTGGTGACTTTTGGAAACATTGTGCCAGATTGTATTGACTGACTGCTCCTCTGAACTCATTGTTACTGTTTTCTAGCCATTTCTGAAAACAGTGCACAGAAAACAGAAACTTCTCCATCTCTGTTCTATATGCTATCTCTTCTTGTTTCCACTGGAATCTTGCCATATTACTTTTACTTCTTTTCTTTACTGTTTTTCTCTTCTAAATTTAGTTCCTTTCCTTCATAATGTAAACTCAGATCACAAAGGCCAGAAGTTCAGGAGCATTGGAGAAGTGTTAGGATAGTTTTAATTTAGTTCACAGAAGATAATACTGTTATAAAAGTAAAAATAAACAAATGGAATCTAATCAAATTTGCAGGCTTCTGTACAGAGAAGGAAACTATAAATCAAATGAAAAAACAACCCACAGAATGGGATAAAATATTTGTAATTGATGAAACCAGCAGGACTTACTTTCCAAAACATACAAACAATTCAATAAAAAAAAAAATAGAAAAGTGGCAGAAGATATAAATGGACATCTTTCCAGAGAAGGCATACAGGTGGTCAATAGGCACAAGAAAACATGCTCATCATCACTAATTGTTAGAGACTTGCAAATTAAAACTACAATAAGGTACCCTCACACTGGTCAGAATGGCCATCATTAAAAAGTTTACAAATAGCAAATACTGAAAAGGGGTAGTGAAAAGGAAACTCTCTTACACTGTTGGTGGGAATGTAAATTGGTACAGCCATTATGGAAAACATTATGAAGATTCCGCAAAAAAACTAAAAATAAATTTGCCATATGACACAAAAATCCAACTCCTGGGCATATACCTATACAGAACTATAATTTTAAAAGTTACATCACCTCTGTGTTCATAGCAGCACTATTTACAATATCCAAGAAATGAAAACAATTTAAGTTCCTCTTGACAGATGAAGTGAAACATGTGGTACATATATACAAGGGAATATTACCCATAATAAAGAACGAAATAATGTCATTTGCAACAACATGGATGGACCTAGAGATTATCATACTAAGTGAAGTAAATCAGAAAGACAAACTCTGGATGATATCACTTACATGTGGATTCTAAAATGTGACTCAAATGAACATATCATTCTGTTTCTACATAGCAAACAGATGCACAGGCAGAGAGAACAGGATTGTGGTTGCCAAAGGGAGGGGGTTGGGTAGGGGAAGTATTGGGAGTTTGTAATCTGCAGATGCAAGCTCTTATATATAGGGTGGATAAACAACAAAGTCTACTGTATAGCACAGGGAACTGTATTCAACATCCTGTGACAAATTATAATGGAAAAGAATATAAAAAGAATATGTATATATGTATAACTGAGCCATTTTGCTGCATAACAGAAATGAACACAACAGAAATTCTTTAGCTTTAGCTCCCTAATGATCTTTCCTCTGACACTTAAAAGTTTATAAACCTAAAGCTCATAGAGTCAAATTTCTGCCAAACAATATGATGGAAAGTCCTGCTTTTTCAATACACTCATCAGTTCTACTGCGGCAACAACATTTTCAATGTTGATAAAGATATAATTTGGTCACAATGTGCAACACAGCAGACCCTGACGATGCCAATGAAGTCTTCATGGATTCTTAACATAGCCCATTGGTTTTATGTGGAATCAGCCTTTTAGAAAATAACTGTAACATTTAGTTGGATTAATTCCCTCCAGGCTGATTCAATGGTATATATAGCAAGATAAAATTTCCATGTGACACAATCAAGAATCACAATGAACTGAAAAAATCAAATTACCCTAAACCTTAAAACTCCTAAAATTGGTTACTATCTCCCTTAGCTATTCTATTCTATCTGCTGCAGTGTAAACAATAAATACTTCTTGGCTACCAAATCCACAAAAACATGTTTGTTTCTAGCCGAATGAATTTTCTTTCTAAGGAACAACCACATATAATGCTGAACAACAATAATAAAAACTTGATTTTAATTCTGGCTTTACTGTTTACTATCTGTGTGACTTTGGACAAATCACTTAAAATGTTCTGTGCCTCTTTATGGAAAAAAATAAGGGAAAATACTTATTTCGAAGTGGACAGAAGATACAATGCAAATGTATATTTTAAGTACTAAATATAAGACTGGTAATTATTATATACACAACAAAATAGCAGTGTCTTTATAACTGTTCAAATATATTAATAACTGCGTACTATATTTGCATTGTAAAATCATTTAAGTCAATGTATGTAGTTGATTTATACATCAAATGAAAACACTATTTTCTCTCATAAACCTAGCATATGAATATTATAAAATCTTCACAGTATTTAGAAGTAAATATAAGAAATAAGAGAAAACCATATCATTCTTAAAATATTACTACTATTAACTATTTGCTAAAAATGTCAGATGTTTTATGTACATATTTTCTGCCAAAAAAGGAACTTCATGATATATACTAATCTGTAACTGTTTTTCACTTAATTCATAGGAAAAATTTCCTAGTCACTTAGCCATCTCTAATAACATTTGACTGTCTTCCCTGGTGGCTCAGATGGTAAAGCATCTACCTGCAATGCGGGAGACCCAGGCTCAATCCCTGGTTTGGGAAGATCCCCTGGGGAAGGAAATGGCAATTTATTCCAGTACTCTTTCCTGGAAAATTCCATGGACCAAGGAGCCTGGTAGGCTACAGTCCATGGGGCCACAAAAGAGTCTGACATGACTGAGCAACTTCACTTTATTTCAATAACATTTGACTACCTACTGTGTCTATACAATAATTTAGGAAGAATTTTTGTCTTTGCTTATAACCAGAGCAAGAACCCTAGAAAGAGAGAGAAGGCAGCCTTTGCTAAGAAAATGCTGTGATAATCCCACCATAATGAGGGAAGTGGCATCCTTGGTGTCAGACTGGCATTGGAAGTCCAGAGGAAGAGGACCATTGCCCATGGGAAGAGAAGGTAGGAAAATATGGATGTACTGCAGAAGTGAAGAGTGAAAAAGACCAGATGCAAAGAGACAGGAGCTAGCAGAGCTAAGGAGCGTGTGTGTGTGTGTGTGTGTGTGTGTGTGTGTGTGTGTGTCTTGGAATGCAGGAGTGCAGAGAGAAAACCTCCCCTCCAGTATGGAGATGTGGTACAGAAGAAAGATGAGGCATGTCCAGTGGAATTTTTCAGTAAGTGATAAGTCTTGCTAAAGTAAATCTAAAAATAGCATGATGTGCTTTGAATGATTATTTTGTTATGGAAACTTGAAAAAAGATTGGAGAGGGGTGGGAAAGATGAGAGCCATATGTATGTTGGGGAGGAGCTAATATCTGGATAATCAATTAAAGCAGCATGACTTATTTCACTTCAGTCTCTCAGTCGTGTCCAACCCTTTGCGACCTCATGAATCACAACACGCCAGGCCTCCCTGTCCATCACCAACTCCCGGAATTCACCAAACTCATGTGCATCAAGTCAGTGATGCCATCCAGCCATCTCATCCTCTGTTGTCCCCTTTTCCTCCTGCCCCAAATCCCTCCCAGCATCAGGGTCTTTTCCAGTGTGTTGGAGTTTCAGCCTAAGCATCAGTCCTTCCAATGAACACCCAGGACTGGTCTCCTTTATGATGGACTTGTTGGATCTCCTTGCAGTCCAAGGGACTCACAAGAGTAGTCCAAATCTCACATCCATACATGAGCACTGGAAAAACCATAGCCTTGGCTAGACAGACCTTTGTTGGCAAAGTAATGTCCATGCTTTTGAATATGCTACCTAGGTTGGTTATAGCTTTCCTTCCAAAGAATAAGTGTCTTTTAATTTCATGGCTGCGATCACCATGTTCAATGATTTTTGGAGCCCAAAAATATAAAGTCTGACACTGTTTCTACTGTTTCCCCATTTATTTTTCATGAATGATGGGACCAGATTTATTTCAGTTCAGTTCAGTCACTCAGTCATGTCCGACTTTTTGCGGCCCCATGAATCGCAGCATGCCAGGCCTCCCTGTCCATCACCAGCTCCCAGAGTTCACTCAGACTCATGTCCATCAAGTCAGTGATGCCATCCAGCATATCATTCTCTGTCGTCCCCTTCTCCTCCTGCCCCCAGATTTACGTAAGTGATGTCAAATAGATGACAAACCAGTCTGAAAAAAATCCTTAAGGAAAAAACTTTAAATATGTATCTTTTTACTTCTCCCATTGGTTTATTAGGCTTGCACTTTAATTTAATTGACACTTTTGCGTGGTAAGTCAGGTTAAGTGCTCTGTAGCTGCTGACTCTTTGCAACCCTGTAGCCCTCCAGCCTCTCCATCCATGGTATATTCCCAACTAGGACATGGGAGTGTATTGCTATTTCCTTGTCCAGGGGATCATCCATACCCAAGGATCTAACTCTGGTCTCCTGCATTGCAGTCAGATTCTTTACCTATAAGCCACCAGGGAAGTCGCAAGTCAGGTTATATATCTTTTCTAATATTCAAGAATTCCCAAAGATTTTTCAACCTCTTTCTTCCTATAAGAATTTCATTCTAAAAAAAAAGTCCATTTTTAATTTTCCAAATGCATCATAAAATTTTCATCCTTAAATTTCTTACTCATATTTAACCAAATACTTAAGAATCTAAGTTTTATGAATTTCTATGAAATCTATGAATTTAAATTCTATCCTTTCTTAAAACTTACAATTAAGATTTATTGCCTCCATAAGTCCATAATGATTTCATTCAGCTCAAATTCTTTATCACTTGTCACTTGCTACCCCTTGATATGGGATGGTTGCTTTATTCTACTTATATCCTGTCTAAAAAATTGGACCATGAAGTTAGAAATGTTATTTAATCTATAAGACTTTTATTGTGATACTATTCAGTGAAAGGCTACCATAAATATTTATCATAAATTGCTCATATTTTGAATTTAACATTTAATAAGTTCATACTTAAAAGATTTCAAAGCTGCTGCTGCTAAGTCACTTCAGTCATGTCCGACTCTTGTGACCCCATAGACGGCAGCCCACCAGCCTCCCCGTCCTGGAATTTTCCAGGCAAGAACACTGGAGTGGGTTGCTGTTTCCTTCTCCAATTTTTTAACATGAAAGTGAAGTTGTTCAGTCGTGCCCGACTCTTAGTAACCCCATGGACTGCAGCCTACCAGGCTACTCCATCCATGGAATTTTCCAGGCAAGAGTACT
>SJYC01132112.1:0-46945 GCA_006408675.1 Madoqua kirkii
ACTCTCTGAGATACACATTACCATTTACTGAAATTTATTGTTGAATATACTAGGAATTAAAATACTATAAATAGCATACCTAAAAACATAAAGCTAGTAAGTAGTAAAGTTGAAAATTAAATTCAAGAATATTTGACTCTAGTTTTAAACTATTACTGCAGATATCAACTAAAGCTTAAACTGAACTATACTTCTTAAAGAGCTTGTGTTGACTCATTCTTCAAATAATTTTTTCAGATTAATTTGTCTTAATAAAATAAGAGATGGAAGTTAGCTTTGCTTTGTGAGTTAATTTAATGAAGTGATAGCCTCTTGAAAATCCTCTAGGATTTTAAATAAACTCTAGGCCAAAGGCCGACAAATTAGCATAACATTCATATTAATGCATCCCAAAGTGTGTTATACAAGAAGTCAATTCTTTGGAATCTATGCATTGCTAGATATATTATTTTCAAAGGGACTTTGGTTACTTATTATGGTGATGGATGACTCTAATGAAAATATCAACATGTTAAAGTTTTCCTTCAATATTTCTCCCATAAATACAATGATATATAATGAACATTATTTAATGAGACAGGCAGTGGGATATTTTGCAGTGGGTGCAAGTGAATTTGATTTTTCAGATCGTAAAGTGTGACATTCTTCATGATATTACCTACTGATTTTATTTGACCTTGCTATTGTTAGAATTTAAAAATGTCTGAACAAACAACAACCAGTTCAACAGCTTTCAATAAACTGACTGTACATGGTTATAAAATGAGTGTATATACCCAAGGGAGACAATTTTCTTAAAGAGAGGCTTTTTCTTTTTAATCCGTATGACTAATGGATTAGACGTAGCAGACCTTCAGTACACAGCCTAATATGTATGTATAATTGTTATCGGCTAGCAAAGCTATAGAGGCTTCCCCAGTGGCTCAGGGGTAAAGAATTTACCTGAAATGCCAGAGATGAAGGAGACACTGGTTATATCCTTGGGTCAGGAAGATTTCCTGAAGGAAGAAATGGCAACCCACTCCAATATTCTTGCCTGAGATATCCCATGGAAAAAAGAATCTGGTGTGTTGCAGTTTATGGGGCCACAAAGGATTGGACATGCCTGAGCAACTGGGTGGTGGTGAGTGGTGATAGGTGGTTTAGTCACTAAGTCGTGTCTGTCTCTTGTGACCCCATGGACTGTAGCTTGCCAGGCTTCTCTGTCCATGGGATTCTCTAGGCAAGAATACTGGAACGGGTTGCCATTTCCTTCTCCAGCGGATCTTCCTGACCCAGGAATTGAACCCTGGTCTCCTGCATAGCAGGCAAATTCTTTACCAACTGAGCCACAAAGGAAGACTAAGCAACTGAGTACACATCAAAACTATACTTGATTATCTATCACAGAGATACCTCAAATATGAGAAAATGAGCAATTTAAATATATGATAAGAAAAATAATTGTAGATGAATTTCTTTGTACTATGCTCTCATCCACTTGCCTGAGTGCCACACATAAGTGAGTTGAACTTGAAGGTGGTCAAGAGGATAGGTTGAACTATCCCACTCTTGCAGTTAGAAGAGTTGAGCACATTTTATATTTTACATAAAAAATAAATATTGTATCTCTAAGTAATGCATAATATTAGGTTTCCAGGAAGATTAAGCAAGAACCAGAAAGTAGCACAGCCAGCCTGTGCAGTATGGTGATGCTGCCCTTCTAGAATAAATCTAATCAATCACTGTTCAAGGCACTAAGCCATCCTATATGTGCAAATCATTCAGCCCTCTGTTCATCAGAGTCAGTATTTTCTCTCTCACTCCGAACTGTCAGTAAGTTCCTAATTGAAAATCCTCTGTCCAAGCTCCTGTCTTTGCACAGCAAATACGCTGGAACACTGGATTGTGAGGAAAGGCAAATCACTCTAAATGAGGTTCTTGATCACAACCATGGTCAGGTAGGAGGCTGGTCAGAGACCTTCAAAATGCCAAGTTCCTTTTGGAGTAATCAGTTATAATGTGAGGTGTTGTGGAAAGAGCTGTTTAATGCCTGCGCTACAATTGCTGACTTCCCACTGTGTTATCTCATAGAACTTAGACATTTCCTCTCTTAGCCAAAGTCTTAAGTAAAACACAGTATCCTGTATAAGGGCTTACCAGGTGGCACAGTTGTAAAGAAGCTGCCCGCCAGTGCAAGAGACGCTGATTATATCCTTGTGTTGGGAAGATGCCCTGGAGGAGAAAAATGGCAACCCACTTCATTATTCTTGCCTGGAAGATCCCATGGACAGAAAAATCTGGCTGGCTATAGTCCATGGGTTCGCAAAGAGTCATACATGACTCAGCATGAGCACACACACATACCTACAGTCCACTATCTGATATGGATTGAAACACCCACTGTTTCTTAAAGATTCTTTGAGCTAACAAGACTGACCTAGGATAAAATTAAATTGAACCCTGAGTCTTTATCATATTCATGTGTCTAATGATGTGAAGATGGGTTGATACATATTTTTTCATTTTTCTTATAAAAAGAAAAAATATTTCCTAAAGAATTGTGACTCTATAATTTTTTGAAAAAGGAATTTACAGGAGGAATGTTTTTCTCTTGAAACACAAGGGGAACTATAATACAAATTTGTAAAATGTACAAATTTGTTGAAAAATCATTATGAGAGCATTTCTGTTTGACATTTCAAATACATGTTAAATGTACTTTCTCTCTCTAAACAGAAAGTTGTTATTTAGTTAGGTTTTTCACAACATATATATTTACAAAATGCTGTAGAAATAAAAATAGCTTCTTACTCGTGACAGGAAATGTTAAATATAGTTACTGAAATGAGCTCTGGATCAATACATCAATGTAGTTCAGGTTTCCTGACTTCTAGAAAGATATGAAGCCTGAAGCAAACTTATACATAATTGAAGTTATAAAAAGAAGCCATTTTTACTTAGGGGCATTTTCCTCAAAAAAAATATAGCTCCCTCTCCCACAGATCATGCCTAGCTCTGAAAAGTGGCTTTTGCCAGAATATCCTGAAGATCAATCTAGCTCCAAAAGACCCTTCTTCACTTTTCACTCCTATTACTAAGTAGGATGAGTAATTTTATATGTCAACTTGGCCAAGCCACAGAGTTACCAAATATTTGGTTAAGCCTTACTCTGGATGTATTTATAAGGGTGTTTTAGATGAGGTTAATATCTGCATTAGTAGCTTGGGAATAGCAGATGCCTTTCTTTTCCAACACGGGTGGTTCTCATCAAATCAGATGAAGGCCTGAATAGAACAAAAAATGTTGACTCTCCTTCAAGTGAGAGAATTTGTCCTGCCCAACTACATGAGCTGAGACATTGCTTCTTCTTGGGTCTTGAGCCTGTTAGCTTTCAGAAAAGAATATCAAGTTCCCGATTCTCAAGACGCTGGACTCAAACTGGAACCACACTATTGGTTCTCTTGAGTCTCCAGCTTGCCAACTGAAGATATGGGGACTTCTCAGGTTCAATAATCATGTGAAGTACCTTATAATATCCCAAAGAAAGGCAGTACCAAAGAATGCTCAAACTACCACACAAGTGCACTCATCTCACACGCTAGTATAGTAATGCTCAAAATTTTCCAAGCTAGGCTTTGGCAATACATGAACCATGAACTTCCAGAAGTTCAAGCTGGTTTTAGAAAAGGCAGAGGAACTAGAGATCAAATTGCCAACATCCGTTGGATCATGGAAAATGCAAGAGAGTTCCAGAGCAACATCTATTTCTGCTTTATTGACTACGCCAAAGCCTTTCACTGTGTGGATCACAAGAAATTGTGGAAAATTCTGAAAGAGATGGGAATCCCAGACCATTTGACCTACCTCTTAAGAAACCTGTATGCGGGTCAGGAAGCAACAGATAGAACTGGACATGGAACAAAGACTAGTTCCAAATAGGAAAAGGAATACATCAAGGCTGTATATTGTCATCCTGTTTATTTAACTTCTATGCAGAGTACATCATGAGAAATGCTGGACTGGAAAAAGCACAAGCAGGAATCAAGATTGCCAGGAGAAATATCAGTAACCTCAGATATGCAGATGACACCACCCTTATGGCAGAAAGTGAAGAGGAACTAAAAAGCCTCTTGATGAAAGTGAAAGAGGAGAGTGAAAAAGTTGGCTTAAAGCTCAACACTCAGAAAATGAAGATCATGGCCTCTGGTCCCATCACTTCATGGCAAATAGATGGGGAAACAGTGGGAACAGTGTTAGACTTTATTTTTTTGGCTCAAAATCGCTGCAGATGGTGATTGCAGCCATGAAATTAAAAGCCGCTTACTCTTTGAAATGAAAGTTATGACCAACCTAGATAGCATATTCAAAAGCAGAGACATTACCTTGCCAACAAAAGTCTGTCTAGTCAAGGCTATGGTTTTTCCAGTGGTCATGTATGGATGTGAGAGTTGGACTGTGAAGAAAGCTGAGCACTGAAGAATTGATGCTTTTGAACTGTGGTGTTGGAGAAGACTCTTGAGAGTCCCTTGGACTACAAGGAGATCCAACCAGGCCATTCTAAAGGAGATCAGTCCTGGGTGTTCTTTGGAAAGACTGATGCTAAAGCAGAAACTCCAGTACTTTGGCCACCTCATGCGAAGAGCTGACTCATTGGAAAAGACTCTGATGCTGAGAGGGATTGGGGGCAGGAAGAGAAGGGAATGACAGCGAATGAGATGGCTAGATGGCATCACCACTAGATGCACATAAGTTTGAGTGAACTCCGGGAGTTGATGATGGACAGGGAGGCCTGCTGTGCTGCAATTCATGGGGTCACAAAGAGTCAGACATGACTGAATGACTGAACTGAAATGAACAGAACCTTATAATATATGTTTTATTTCATAATTATATCCACTTCCTTATATAATGCTTTCATGCAATAATACTCTAATAATAACATAATCCTCATAATTTTTAATTATATAATAGATTTCTCCATACATATATCACCTATTGGTTCTGTTCCTCTGGAGAAGCCTAATACAATAAGTTCTAGATGAATTTAAGTAAACATAGCTACATAACAGAAGAATTTCCTTTCATCAAATAACGGTGAAGTTGCTCAGTCATGTCCAATTCTTTGCGACCCTGTGGACTGTAACCTACTAGGCTTCTCTGTCCATGGGATTCTCCAGGCAAGAATACTGGAGTGGATTGCCATTTCCTTCTCCAGGGGATCTTCCCAACCCAGGTATTGAACTCAGGCCTCCCGCATTGGAGGCAGACACTTTAACCTCTGAGCCACCAGGGAAGCCCTTCATTAAATAACTTGAACTTAAAGAATTCCTTGTACCCAAATATAAGTTTAATTAATTTGGATTTTTGTTCAATGCTGTTATCTTCATTTGTGAAAGAATGAAAACATTAGAAAACTTTGTGGTTGATTATATTTATCTTTATGTAGAAATTTTATTGAAAAATTGGTTTCTTCTTCCCATCTCACTTCAGATTTTCTCTCTCTTTCCTATCAAACTCAAGGGTTTTCCAGAGGTGCAAAATTATATTTTACTATTAACCCAAGAGAAACAGAGTTTTTCTGTAATGTACTTTAGAACTTTTGGAACTACTGGCTATTTATTAATTCTACATCCTACCTATATTACTATAGATTAATAACTACAGTTTAATGTTGCCGAGCCTCCTTACTTACATGCTATGACAGAAAATGAGAAAATGAATAGAAATGAGAGTTCCCACATTCAGGGGCTATATTAGGGTCCTCTAGAGAAACATAACCAATAAATTATTATCTGGTTATTAAGAGAAGTAACTCATGCAATTATAGAGTCTGAGAAGTTTCACCATTTGCCATTTTCAGCTGAAGAGCCCATGTGTATTTCAGTCCAAATCTGAACATCTGAGAACTAGGAGAACATAAATCCTAGTCTGAGGGCAGGAGAAGGTGAGATATCCTAGCTCAAACAGTGAGGCAAGGTAAAAGGACTTGAAATGTTCCTTCCCCTGCCTTTGATGTCTTTCACACCCTCAGTAGATTGAATGGGATGTTAGCCTACACTGGAGAGGGCAATCTCTTGAATCCATGGATTCAAATACCAGTCTCATCTGGAAACATCCTGAAACATACCCAGAAATAATATTTAATCCAAGCACCCTGTGGCAAGTCAAACTGACACATAAAATCAATGATCATAGGGGCCGAGATATAATAATTTATCACCTAGTCTTTCCTCTATTTTTTGTTTTCATTCATTCATCTCCTTGCTTTATTGTGATAAGAATGATAAGTAAATTTCCCAGCTTCCAAACTCACAATATATGGAGAGAACCCAATTTGACACTGAATCCCTAAAGAACAGTTGATGAAAAAAGTGAAGGATATTTTTTTTTTCTGAATTTACCTGGGCACCTGCCAATTGTAGAATATGCCTCCAATGAGCTGGCATAAACCTCAGAGACAATGATCTTCCCACAATGGGCAGTGGGTACCTTAGTAGGTTTTTCATTGGTGTGTGTGCACTAAGATGCTTCAGTCGTGCTTCCAACTCGGCTGGACCCTTATGGACTGTAGCCCACCAGGCTTGTCTGTCCATGGGATTCTCCAGGCAAGAATCCTGGAGTTAATGGCCATGTCCTTTTCCAGGAAATGCTCCCGACCCAGGGATCAAACCCATATCTCTTTCATCTCCTGCATTGGCAGGCATGTTCAGTTCAGTTCAGTTCAGCTCAGTCACTCAGTCGTGTCCGACTCTTTGTGATCCCATGAATCGCAGCACGCCAGGCCTCCCTGTCCATCACCAACTCCCAGAGTTCACTCAGACTCACGTCCATCGAGTTGGTGATGCCATCCAGCCATCTCATTCTCTGTCATCCCCTTCTCCTCCTGCTCCCAATCCCTCCCAGCATCAGAGTCAACTCCACACGAGGTGGCCAAAGTACTGGAGTTTCAGCTTCAGCATCATTCCCTCCAAAGAAATCCCAGGGCTGATCTCCTTCAGAACAGACTGGTTGAATCTCCTTGCAGTCCAAGGGACTCTCAAGAGTCTTCTCCAACACCACAGTTCAAAAGCATCAGTTCTTTGGTGCTTGGCTTTCTTCACAATCCAACTCTCACATCCATACATGACCACTGGAAAAACCATAGCCCTGACTAGAAGGACCTTTGCTGGCAAGGTAATGTCTCTGCTTTTGAATATGCTATCTAGGTTGGTCATAACTTTTCTTCCAAGGAGTAAGTGTCTTTTAATTTAATGGATATAGTCACCATCTGCAGTGATTTTGGAGCCCCCCAAAATAAAGTCGGACATTGTTTCCACTGTTTCCCCATCTATTTGCCATGAAGTGATGGGACCGGATGTCATGATCGTCATTTTCTGAATGTTGAGCTTTAAGCCACCTTCTTCACTCTCCTCTTTCACTTTCATCAAGAGACTTTTTAGTTTCTCTTCACTTTCTGCCATAAGGGTGGTGTCATTTTCATATCTGAGGTTATTGATATTTCTCCCAGCAATCGTGATTTCAGTTTGTGCTTCTTCCAGCCCAGCGTTTCTCATGATGTACTCTGCATATAAGTTAAATAAGCAGGGTGACAATATGCAGGCTTGATGCACTCCTTTCCCTATTTGGAACCAGTCTTTGTTCCATGTCCAGTTCTAACTGTTGCTTCCTGACCTGCATATAGGTTTCTCAAAATGTAGGTCAGGTGGTCTTGGATTCCCATCTTTTTTAGAATTTTCCACAGTTTATTGTGATCCACACAGTCAAAGACTTTGGCATAGTCAATAAAGCAGAAATAGATGTTTTTCTGGAACTCTCTTGCTTTTTCGATGATCCAGCAGATGTTGGTAATCTGCCTTTTCTGAAACCAGCTTGAACATCTGGAAGTTCATGGTTCACATATTGCTAAAGCCTGGCTTGGAAAATTTTGAACATTACTTGTTAGACATGGACAAATGGTAAAGAAAAACTAAGATGAATTTGTCTTTAAACCGTAAAAATGTATATTTTCTTTTTTTCTTTTATGACCCTGTTTTTTTTTTCTTTACTCTTGGCTTTTTATATTGTTTTGCTCTCTGTGACAAAATTTATGTTATAGCTAAAAGTATTAAGAGTCAGTTTCTAAGTTTTAAAGGATGACTATGAGGGGCATAGCACAGTATTGAAGTACAAAAGCTTTCTCATCAAATGAATGTGTATTTCAAAGATTATTCTCCTTTTTTTTTTTTAAACAGGTAAACTTATCCTTAGGTTTTTAAATTAAAGATTGGAATAAAAATACTACTGACTTCAAGATTGTGAGAGGAACTATATTCAGTGATTTAAAAGAGGACAGGAGGATCTACAGAGTAGTCCTTCTTTGATGCTAAAAGGGGTGAGACATGATCCCCTAGCAGAGGGTTCAGAAGGTAGGGAGTGTGGATGGGGGATTTATGCAATTTCTATTTTCTTTCTTCCTTTGAATTTCATGCCTTAGATTCTGATTTCTACACTATACTAAGACAGAGTGTCAAATAAACACCATAACTAAATAACATTTAGTCACTTTCTGGATAAGAATGAAAGTAAATTTAGAGAACAAAATGCAATTCATCCTTAAAAACACAGTTAAACATTAAATATATTATCCTAAAACAATCTCAGAAGTAAGTTTGTTTAGGATTTTTAAAGTTAATAAAAGAGAAATAATACAAAATATCTTAATCTAGTTCAACAATATACAAGAGGCCTAAAATAAACTATTAATACCCAAAATAGCAAAAATAGTTCTAAGTAAGGGCTTCTTCCATATCTGCCTACATATAGAGAACCTTAAGATGAAGAGATCAAGTGGAAATTTGGAGAGAAGCTGAGAAAGGGAAGGAATGCCAAGGTTTTTACTCATATAACAAATCTGACTCTCAGAGTACAATGGAGAATAAATGATTCACTTCTCATCTGACTGGTACTTGACTCACATGAAGATTTGTCAGCTTGGGGCTAAGAGTAGGGGTGTTTGGTGTTGGGGAGAATGGGAGAGGGATCTCTTTATCAGAAAGCTTTTGTTTCTGGAGCAGATCACACTGAGTTTTCTAGATGTTGTATTGCAATTACAGAAAACTTTTTGCAGACTACGTGGTCTACCACTGCAGGTGGGGGGTGTAGGAGGAAATCTGGAGGAATATCTCATCAAGAAACCATGGAAAGGAGTAAAAGGAAGCATGGGACATTTGGTGGATGAGGTGGCCAAATGAAGACAGAGAAGATGGACACCATGCAAAAACAAACATCATTTTTACAGTTTTGTATATTTGGCTTTTTCAGGTGCAATCATCTTGTAAGTGTAACTAAAATAATCTAACATGGGAATTAATTTTCCTTCTTACTATACACTCATTCATACAAATCCTATGACTGTCTAATCAAAAGAGGTGGAAAAACAATTGCATGGGTACTAACATCATTCTATACAAACTGAAGCTGCATTGGGAAAAAAAAAAAGTCTAACCACTGGACTCAGGTGTATCCTCCCCTACAAAAGAAATTAACAGCAAATCAGAGCAAGACTTACATGATTGAAGATCCTGCTGACCTTTTAAATCCTGACAATTTGATCTTTTCTGGGTATTTCCAATGGCACTGTCACTAATAGTAACGTACTGGAGTCATGTTTTATACTTTGTTCCTCGATTCTGTGTCTGATATATTTTTCTTTAATTTCTAACTGAGAGAAGGCCCATAAAGAATGTCGGGAGAAAGGCAGCTCTCCTCTGAGACATGGCATTAGAAGAAAAGGTCTGTTTTCAGGTCAGCCACTCCAGTGGAATTACTCTCCAAGGGCAACACTGTTTCTCTGAGGGAAGGTGTATCTTCCCCCGTTGCCCTTCACAGGACTAATGAGATACACAGTTCTGCAATGCCAGCCACCTTTGGACTCACCACCTAGTTTATCAAGGGGAAGTTGACTCTGGGAGCAACTGCAAAAAGGAAGCTACTCTGATTTAGGTGGTGCTGAAACACAGGCGAGGGTTTCTCCCTCCTGTCTCATTTGATCATTTTTCATGCTTTACCTCTGCTTCTTGGGGCCAATTTATCTCCCCCCCCCCCCCCCCGGAATGCTATACTTTAAGTGTTTTCAGTTCTAACTGGAACTTGTCTTTGAACCAAGAAGGTTTACTTCTCTCTCCTGGTTCATTTCTTCCTCTGATTTCTGTTTATTCTCACCCTGGCTCTTACAGCTTTTTTCCTCAACGATGTGAGTGTTCCATCTATTTTCATCTGTTCTCATCTCCTGCCTGAGAACCCCTTGTGTAGTACAGTAGAAAGACAGGGGGATTTGGCTGAAAGAGTAGCCTGTGTGACCCTTGGCGTGTCAATTAACCACTTTTAAAAACAGATTTCTCTCTCTGCAATAAGGATGTTAGATTCAGTTATCTCAGTGATCATCCTACTTCTCATTTGCCGGGTTTCATGTTTTCTCACAGAGCTCAGTTTATCATGCAAGCACAGAACACGGGTATTTGTTTCCTACTGCTGCTGTAGTATATCATCACAAATGCAGTGGCTAAAACAGGGCAAAGCTTTGTCATTCTATAGTTCTGTAGAGCAGAAATCCAACACGGTCTTATTGTGCTAAAATCGGGATATTGGCTGGACTGTGTTCCTTCCTGGAGTCTCTAGAGGAGATTCTTTCCAGAATTCAACTGATCAGATTGAGTACGTTTTGATAATTCAAGATAATTTGATAATCTCTTGATTCAATTTCAGGAGACATTCGCTTTAATCACATCTGCAATTACCCTTTTGCCATGTAAGGTAACATATTCACAGGGTGTGAGCATCGTGGAGGACCATTATCCTGCCCACCACAACATGTTACTTGCTAACACAAGAGTTTAATGTCTAGTAGCACCAAGTTGAGCCAAAGCAATTAGATCCTTCTTCTCTTTTCTGCTTTTCTTGTTTCAGAAGGATCCTGGATTGACCCAACTCAACCTCAAATTATCAGACACTATCAGTGTCTGAGATATACACTTCGGAAGCCACCCCACAACAACGTTTAGATTAGCTCTTCTAAGCATCTCTATTCCTTCCCAGAACTATTCTGAATCTCTATTGTCCCTGCTCAGACTCGCAGTATGTTACTAAATGTATTCTAAGGACTGCCCCTTCTCTACTAAATTGTCAGCATCCTACAGTAGGTTTCTGTTATTGGTTTCCTCTCCTTTGATCTTTGTCACTCTAAGTGGCTGATGCTTTCTGATAATAAACTCTATGTCCTTAATGGGGACAAATCTGGACACTCAGATTTTGGCTTCCTGCTGTGGTACCTAAACCTTTGAATAAAAGGAGTAATATTTATCTAGCCCTCTAAACTTTTTCTTTCAAGATTCCTGCACTAGCCATAAACTTCATAATCCTCTCCAGCTGTTATTATAGTTTCTGGGCCAACTTCATGGGTGATGGACCAAAGCAATCACACAGGGCCTCACACTCAGAAGGGGCTGGCATGCTAAGGATATAAAGCTGTTTGTTCACCATCTAGAAATTTTTAATAGCTCAGTTTTGGATTTATATACTTTTGTATATTTATAAAAAGTTTTCTACTTATAAAATATAAATTTTTTGTATATTTTAATATATTTATAGTGCAATCTGATAGTACAACTGAAGCGCGTACTAGTGGCTTAGAGCCTTGGTTCACTGAACTGCTGATTCTTTCTGCTTCTTTATCTCCCTGGGGTGGGTTCACTGCCACCGGCTCTCCATCCCTGTCCAGTCATTTGGTCACTTGTACCATCCTCTTCTCTTGGCAAAGTCTGGATGTAGACAACAAGTGAGATGAAGTCAGTACCCAGTTGTAGCGTAGAGCTCTGGACATCAGTGAGGACCTGCAGTTGCCCAGCCACTAATCATGCCCAAGGAAAGTGACTTCCCTTAGCAAATAAAAATCACCATGACAGGTACAGTGAGGCATGGGAAAAAGAAAAGAAAACACATTTTTTCCCTCAATGTTTTGGGTATGGTACCCTAATTTTTGTTTTATACCAGGACCCATCAATTATGTAATTTGCCCTAATATCAAGACTTCTGAATTTCAGCACTTTTGACACTCTTGGCTTGGTAACTGTTGAGAGTTAACATCCTCTAAGTCACAGAATATACAGAAGCATCCCTAACATTTACTCACTAGCACCATCTCTCAGTCGTGACAACCCAAAATGCCCCCTAGGAAAAGAGTAAAACTCTCCCAGTTGAAAATCACTGGTTGGTTTCTAGAAACTTAATCTTGGCTCTTGAGCTTCCTGTTTGATGAAGGTGCTGATATCTATGCTCTAAAGTGAAAGTGATACTGCTAGTCAGTCGTGTCCCACTCTTTGTGACCCCATGGACGATAACACTCCAGGTTCCTCTGTCCATGTAATTCTCCAGTCCAGAATACTGGAGTGGGTTGCCATTCCCTTCTCTAGGAAACTTAAGTTAAGCAACTCTTACTTTCTAATATTGAATAGCATCACAGATTCTAGACTGAAGGCTAGATTTAACCTTGATTAGTAGTGTTAATCATTTGACCTTGATTAGTAGTATTACTTTGAGCAAATTACTTAATGAATTACAACCTGGTTTTCTGACCAATTAAGTAAAATCAACAGTAATAACAGTAAGTATAACAGAAAGTTGTCGTGAGAATTAAATGACACAATATATGTAGAAATCTTAACATTGTGCTTGGATTGGCACATAGTGAGTTGCCGGGAGCCAGGGTGAGGAACTCCGCCCATGGCAAAGGTCATGAGGAAGGACTCTTGGCATACCCAAAGGTGTGATCAAGCCTCAGGAAATCCCCTGTTCCCAAGCATCTACCCCAAAACCAGAGTACTTTACAGGGGGCTCTCCCCCATAACCATCTCTCTCGGAGAAGGGTTAACGTGCAGCTCCAAGGCAATAAAAATTCCTGGGCGTGACTAGAGTGTTTCAACTTATGGGACTCCTCTGAAGGTTATCTAGCCTGCCTGTATAGGTTCGTCCAGCCACAACAGCCCTCCAACCATGAGAGGCACGAGATGTTTTTGACTTACTAAATGCAAATTCTTTTGGGAAGTTAGAAATTATTAGTATAGTGGGTTGGTTAGGAATTATATTGGTAAAGGGTTTTTCATTTGTTGTGTCAATAATTGCTGCTAATTCCCTGCCCTGGGTGGGACAATGGTGTCTCAGGTCAAACCTCTCTGCTGACAAACTAGCTGTGTGACAACCTCTCAACCATAAAAAGCACAGAGAGTTTTGAAGTATTTTGAGAGCCTTAATTAGCATAGGGCTTATCTCATTTTTGAGTCAATGATTGCCGCCAGGCCTCCATATCCTTAGACACCTGGGAATATATTAATCAATGTATTTGGGAAATAGAAAAGGAAATATAGTAGTTTTTGATGTTAGCAATACTAGACTTTTTGAGTTAAGGAATTTTCTCTTTTGTTATAGATCACTGTACTTTGTTATAAATCACTGTGTCCTTGCTACATAAAAATGTAACTTTATCACTATCTTAAAGCTAAGTAGATCTTAAGAGGAACATTGGTGAAAGGATTTTTATTTGTTGGGCTGATGTTTGCTGTTAAATCTCCATATTCTCTGCCTTTATAATGAATATAACTAGCATATAGGAGAAATAAGTATTAACCTTTAAGACTGATCATGTTAACCTTGGGTTAAATAAATTCCTTTCTTGATTGTAACTCACTACACCCTCACCCTATAGGAATGCAACTTTATTTGGAGGGTGATGCCTGGTTTAAGAAAAAACATGCTTGGAAAAAATAAGATTTTTGGTTATCAGAAAGAAAGGGTTGTAAATGTCAGCAGGCAGAAATGGCTTAAAGATGATGTAAAACCCCTAAGACCTTTTTTTATGTAAAGCACCTGATCTTGATAAAGGCAGGACTGCTGACCCCCACGTGACTTTATATTCATCCCTATGTAACAAAAGGTATATAAGAAAACCAGAAAAATAAAGAAATGGGATCAGTTCCTGGAAAGACTGACTCCCCCATGTCATTCATTCTTGCTCCCCATTTCTCTGGCTCAATTCCCATCTGGAGCATGGATGCTATTCCATGTGAACCAAGTTATTCAGCCTCTTTTTCTCCACTAATTTTCCTACTACACTATCCATTTCTAATCTCTCTATATATCTGTAACTAAATATGTATTTTTCAAAGGACGCCAACTCTGTCCCCACCTTCGAATCACCCTGGATCCACCGGGGCTGGACCCCGGCAGTGAGTAATCAATAAGTGGTTTTATTATTACTACTATTAGAGTCAACTCCATCACTACCAGAGAACTTGACAATATTGGCTCCTTAGAAGTACAAATGTCTTCCTTTTACTGATTTTTTCATTAACAGTTTCATTGCTTAGTGCAATCATCTGTAGTTTTTGCCCTTAGATAAAGTCTATCTTTATTGTTCTAAGTTAGCAGTAGAGGCTTTCTTAGAGGTCATGGGGTTCTGACAGCAGTAGTCAACATAGTTGTGTCATTTCTGTTCTGCACAGCAGCCCAAATGCCATCTCTTTATATTTTATTTCATCTGAACCTCCTGCAGAATTACTGTTTACTATGGGAGTTGTTTACAGAGTAGAAACTGACTGTGTCTAGCCTAGTGAGAGTCTTTCCATTTCATCCATCAGTCTTCTCTGATTCTTTCATGGCTTCTTTAAGTGCTCACCAACCCCAAGAAAGGCCACTTTCATAAAACAATAATTCAAATCATATAAAAGTAAATAGCTATTATTTTAAAAAAAAGAAAATTCTGATGTCCTCACGTGACTAATAAGTAATTACCAATAAAAACTATGTTGACAAAACTTATAGACTTAAGGAAGAACCTATGAGGGTATAGCACAAGAAAAATCCTTTCACAAATTACACCATTTACAGATGTGCAGAAAGTTCGAACGAGTAGAGACTAAAAGTAACATTTCTGAGATAAAGCTACAATAACATAGCATTCTTATAAAAGTAAATATTTGGATTAAATATAGACAACATCATCTTTACACACACAAACACAGTGTAATCAGGAATCTGTTGGGTAAAGCATCATTTGAGCAATAAAAGCTTCAGCTCTTTCTTTCTGACTTTTTTCAAATGTAGGTAGGAAGTTATTCAGACTGACCGAAGAGTCATTTGAAGCAACACCTTGAGTCAATTGCTCACCTTCAAGTTCCTTGCACACCTTTTTTCCCCTAAAATTTTCAAATAAATGAAATAAACTAATTTGACTAATCACTTAATTTCCTGGATGGTCTATTGTTATATTCAAAGAAAGAGCAGAGGTGTTGTTAAATATGTTGGCAGTTGGATTCACTGAGATTTGCGTGTCCGTGGCTCTCTGCACACAACCCATTATTGCATTCATCAGTTTGTATTCTAATTATGTCATCATTTTCCATCTGGGCACTGGACTGTCATCTCCTTGTGCCAAAGTGCCTGGCATAGGTTAGACCTCCAAACATATTCACTAATTTGTGAATTATCTATGCTTCAACAATTTCCACCTGGTTGAATATTTTTTTTTTAAATGATATAAATGTAAACAGAAAATGTTGGGAAAATCAAAGGCCTATAATGGAAAAAAATCAAAGTACTACAGATAAAATACATGCCTGTTATATTGAATATTGCTTATAAACTCTTACTTGAAATGAGGATATATAGTTCCAATTTTTTAAATGTACTAATACAGAAGCACAGAAATCTTCTCCTTTTGAAAGGGAAGAAATTTTATCATGAATCAAAAAATGCTTGAATGGAACTGAAGTGTGGTATTTACCTGATGTAAAAGAATGAGTCTAAATCTTAAAAATTAGAATGTAAAATTAGAAACCTTTTATTATTAAAAAATATTATACTCATCTTGGTTGTATTTTGGGTAAGAACTTTCCAAAACAGATGACGTTTCCTTCATAACCTAAAATGTTTCATGCATATTCATTTAGATTCCTAAGAGCATCTCATTATCTCATCCAAAAAAGAATTAATAATCCTTAATGGTTTCCGATGACACTTTGTCTTTGTCCCTTTTTCAACTGTGCAGATGACTTTAAGCATACAAATGTTCCTGTTCATGCTTTGACCTCTAATGTCTCTTGCATGATCACAGGATTGAAAAAAATCATTTTTCCTACCCTATCATGAATTTTGTATTCTTCTTTTACACATTTAAAAAAAAATGTACCAGGTTTACTTGACATATTTGAACCACATATCTGGGCTTCCCTGGTGACTCAGATGGTAAAGACCTGGACTCAGTCCCTAGGTTGGGAAGATCCTTTGAGAAGGAAATGGCTACCCACTCCAGCTTTTTTACCTGTAAAATTCCACGGATAAAGGAGACTGGTAGGCTACAGTCCATGGGGTCACTGAGAGTTGGACCCAACTGACTGAGTGACTTTCACTTTTTATCACATAGTTAGAAATAAAAAACAGCAAAATAAGAAAGAGATACTTGTTGAGTCATAAAGAAAAACAGAGTACTGATTATAAAGGACCCTCTAAGCCTTTACGACCCACTCCAGTGTTCTTACTGGGAGAATACCAGGGATGGGGAGCCTGGTGAGCTATAGTCTATGGGGTCGCACTGAGTCGGAAATGATTGAAGCAACTTAGCAGCAGCAGCAGCCTTACAGAAATAGGAAATCATGGAAGAGTCACTAGAAATTAGCAAATCAGACAGATCTGGGTTTAAATATAGCTTCATGTCCATACAGTTCCCTCAACTCCACAATGGGCATAAAAATAGTAACTCATAGCTTAATAGGTTATTGGGTTTCTCCAGTGGCTCAGTGGTAAAGAATCCACCTAGCAATGCAGGGAACACAGGAGACATGGATTCGATCCCTGGGTCAGGAAGATTCCCTGGATATGGAAATGGCAACCCACCCCAGCATTCTTGTCTGAAATATCCGATGGACAAAGAAGCCTTGTGGGCTACAGTCCATGGGGTCGCAAAGAGTCAGATGTGACTGAGCATAATACATTATAAGACTGAAATGAATATAAAAAATTTATTAATAATAATATGCTGCTGCTAAGTTGCTTCAGACGTATCTGACTCTGTGTGACCCCATAGATGGCAGCCCACCAGGCTCCTCTGTCCATGGTATTTTCCAGGCAAGAGTACTGGAGTGGGGTCACCTTTTCCTAATAATATGCTACTGACACCTAAGAAACACATACACATAATATAGCCTGTTCATGGATGGCTAATAAACACATGAAAAGATGCTCAACATCACTCATTATCAGAAAAATGCAAATCAAAACCACAATGAGGTACCATTTCATGCCAGTCAGAATGGCTGTGATCCAAAAGTCTACAAGCAACAAATGCTGGAGAGGGTGTGGAGAAAAGGGAACCCTCTTACACTGTTGGTGGCAATGCAAACTAGTACAGCCACTATGGAGAACAGTGTGGAGATTCCTTTTAAAATTGTAAATAGAACTGCCTTATGATCCAGCAATCCCACTGCTGTGCATACACACTGAGGAAACCAGAATTGAAAGAGACATGTGTACCCCAATGTTCGTTGCAGCACTGTTTATACTAGCCAGGACATAGAAGCAACCCAGATGTCCATCAGCAGATGAATGGATAAGAAAGCTTTGGTACATATACACAATGGAGTACTACTCAGCCATTAAAAAGAATACACTTGAATCAGTTCTAACGAGGTGGATGAAACTGGAGCCTATTATACAGAGTGAAGTAAGCCAGAAAGAAAAACACCAATAAATTATACTGACACATATATATGGAATTTAGAAGACAATAATGATGACCCCGAAAGTGAGACAATATAAGAGACACAGAGGTATAGAACGGACTACATCAGCAGATGAATGGATAAGAAAGCTTTGGTACATATACACAATGGAGTACTACTCAGCCATTAAAAAGAATACACTTGAATCAGTTCTAACGAGGTGGATGAAACTGGAGCCTATTATACAGAGTGAAGTAAGCCAGAAAGAAAACACCAATACAGTATACTAACACATATATATGGAATTTAGAAAGATGGTAATGATAACTCTGTTTGCAAGACAGAAAAAGTGACAGAGACATATAGAACAGACTTTTGGACTCTATGGGAGAGGGAGAGGGTGGGATGATTTGGGAGAATGGCAATGAAACGTGTATACTATCATGTAAGAAATGAATCACCAGTTTATGATTGATGCAGGATACAGGATGCTTGGGGCTAGTGCATGGGGAAGATCCAGAGAGATGATATGGGGTGGGACATGGGAGGGGGGTTCAGGATTGGGAACTCATGTACACCTGTGGTGGATTCACATTAATGTACGGCAAAACCAATACAGTATTGTAAAGCAAAATAAAGTAAAAACAAACATTTAAAAATAAATAAAATACAACAAAGATTTTTTAAAAAAGTTTATTTAGAAGTTTATACTATGTGTAAAAATGAACCATTGATGATTAAAAGCTTCTAGAGAGAGTAGAAGGCATGATCTAATTTCATTCTTCTTCTCCCTCCATTATCTTGGTCTGATTTTGAAATGAAAGCAGTCTTTCTCTCCCCAAGGCCTAAGCTTTTCCTTGTTGGTGGTTAAGGAGGGGGAAGACAAGAGATAGCTGTCTGCTTACATCCCTGGGCATCAACCCAAATTAGGATGGCATTTCTCACCCCATACTAGCTCTGTTTCTATCTGTATCTAGTATATAGTCTCATGGTACTCTCAGTTAGACTGTGTGGTATTCCTTTGTAGGGATACATTACTCATTCAAAACTGAGCATTCCTTCAGATAATGGCAGATACTTCTCTGTATGGCCTGACAATGATTCCAACCCCCAAATGCTCCATGAATGGTATATTGCTTTCTTCAACTGACCCACCTAGAAAATTCAAAAGCTTTTGCTTTTCTCCCTGCTTTATCCACTGTGCTCCTTCCTATAGAAACATGACAGCTGCTAAAGGTCTTTCCAAGAAACCTGGTATGGGAAAGGCACTCTTTTCTTCCCAGGAACTCTATACCAAGTTACAAACAACTGGGAAAAAAATTTCCCTCCCTGTCTCCCAGCTGTTAAATCTTTGGGTAAGAATCATGAACCATACTCTAAATTCATTGTTGTTTAGTTGTTAGGTTGTGTCCAGCTCTTTGTGACCCCATGGGCTATAGCCTGCCAGTCTTCTCTGTATATGGGATTTACCAGGCAAGAATACTGAAGTGGGTGGCCATTTCCTTCTCCAAGAGATCTTCCTGACCCAAGGAACAAACTCAAGTCTCCTATATTGGCAGGCAGATTCTTTATCACTGAGCCACCAGGGAAACCCACTCCAAATTCATACACATCTCTAAACTCTAAGTGAAGTTATCAAGTTTGCTCAAAAACTACTTCATCCTGTTCCTCTCTGTTGTTCACTGAGTAGTTTTGTAGATTGCAACCAAGAAGCCTCAAGGCCAAGAAGTCAGTCTCCCTTTCTTTCAGGGATCTCTAATCCCTTTTGATTCTCTCTGACTATAAGTTCCACTGACTGGTGAAAATAAAGGGGTAGGATGGGTTAAGTCCTTTCACCTTGAATAATTCATTCCCCTCAAAGCAGATGATCCCAAATTCTGAGTCTTCCCTCTCCTTTCCCACCCTCAGGTACTGTCTTATATGGTATGGGGGCGGGACGGGGGATGGATGATAAGGAGAGAGAGGCTTGTTTCATCTTTTTCTGATGAAAATGTGGAGGAGGATTCACATAGTTATTTTGGGGGTAACTAAGCTACTTCTTCACCTGGAGATGGAATAATCTAGTATGCAGAGAAAATATTAAAGAGCAGCTATAATTAGGGCAGTGGAAGAGAACAGAAATGAGTAGGTTGAATGTTTTGAACTAAAGCAATAGCTCACATGAGAATTAAGATACAAAACAAATAACCAAAGAAGTGGATGGGAGTATACCACTACAATAATCTGTTCTTACTCGTTTGGGTTTGTCAATAGCTAATTTTTCCCAGGCTGCTTCATTATGTATACAGTATAGTAAAGACGTTTGACAGTTAAGGAATATTAACAAAATCCATATGCAACATTGTATTCCCTTTTGCATCATGAAGACATGGATTCTGTGTCACAGATGAGACTTTCTTCATCACTTCATTGGCTTTGTTTTGGGAATCCTGCTGGTAACTCATTTAATTGTTGGCATGGCTCCTGGTGAATACTAGAGTTGTGGGGGTGACAGTTATACAAGGTTTTTCTGCTAGAATTGCTTTATTTTCTTATCAGGATTGGAAGTCAAATCTATATTTTTAAAATATATGGTCATGTTTCACTTTTTCTTCATTTATTTTTTGGTGTTTTTATTATTTATCTTCTTAAAATCTCAATTTGATTATCTGAAACCATAACTGGCAAATCATACATTTACAGTTGCAAGTAGTCAGGGAAAGTTATAGTTTGTGTTATCCTTATGCATCATAAATTCCTGAGTGTTATGCGAAGTATTAATAGAATGAGATGCACAACGGGGGATTCAGTTTTTAATAAAAATGACTCTTATTTTTAATTATAGCAATTAAGAGCTTTTTATTGGCAAGAAGACTACCACATTGCAGTTGTAAGGCTTTGTTTCTATGCTTCCACTGGGCTTAGAATATATCTTACTCTTTTGAGGATAGTTATTTCCAAATCTCGAGATTACTGAAACTAGAAAAGTGATATACAGAAGGCAGAATTTTTCAAAATATGTCTGAGGAACTGTTTTTATCTTTAGAGGCTCCGTTTCTCATCATATCTTTTGAAAAGACAAGAAAAAAGCAGCATTGCCTAAGGAATGTATATGTGTCTTTGGGAAATCTTGGTAGAAAATATTTTGTCACTATAACATATTGTGAATGGATATTACACTTCAGCTTGGGTGTATACTTAAATGATATATTTTAAACAAATGATATTTTCATTTGTTCACCCTCTATACATGGTATTCTTAAAGATAAAAGCTCATACAGTAATTAAAACTACCAAATGCCAAGTCTGTGTTAGTTCTATTACTGTGGTAGACCTAATTAAACCTGAAAGTTTCCAATATTTTCACTGACATCATTTGTGTTGGAATTAACATGTTTTACAGGTAAGACAGTTATTGTCAGGTAAAGTCTTTCATCTTGTTGTATTTAAAACTACAAAATTGAAAAAATAAAACTATGATTATGAAAATTTCCTAGCCACAAGTTTCTACATGAGACAGCTCAACACCTGAGCAAAAATGAAACGTAATTAAATGCAGATGGGTATAAGACTACAGCAGTCTAGTGCACTGCCTAGCATTTCTATCTTTCTGGTATATTTTAACAATATTTGCAATTTGGCAAGCTATTTAGATGAAAGTATTATTCTGAAACTATAAAAATGCATCTTTTTGAGCAGATGGCATAGCAAACTACAACAGTGTAGATGATGAAGAATCAGAGAACTATATATAAATATTATGATGACACCTGG
Organism: Madoqua kirkii; assembly: GCA_006408675.1. NCBI lineage: Eukaryota > Metazoa > Chordata > Mammalia > Artiodactyla > Bovidae > Madoqua > Madoqua kirkii. The sequence continues at coordinate 21,480 of SJYC01132112.1, forward strand.
AAGTCTGTAAAATGTATATAAAGTAGCATAACAGTTGGGAACATATGAATCTGTAGTCTGACATATATACCAATACATACATACATCTTTTTAGATATAAAATATTGGACTAGGTAATATACATATTCAATAGATAAGTAACCAAACATATTTCTTAATATCATTGCAATATTTACAATGGATTTTTTAACTCTCATATGTTATCTAAATTCATTTCAGTAAGAATTATTATAGAGAAACAGAGCCCATTTATAGTAGTTTTCTTTTAAGTGGAACAAGATTGGAATAAATGGAAAAAAATTGGCATTCCACCTTACTGGTCATCATAAAAAATGAGAGAAATAGACATGGCTGTTAACAGAATGATTTGATCTGTTGTATTGATGGGCAGAGATAAAAGTGCTGAGAAACATACCTCAAGTTGGCACAGCTCACTGAAAGCAAATTTGCTGTGAATGACGATAATTTGTACTGAAAGAAATTAGTGCCAATTTGATTAGGAACTGCCCTTCTGTTCAGATTGCAGTGACTAATATATCCTGTTGCAGTTACAGCTTTATCTAGGATACAAGGGTAAAACAAAAATTGCTCATAGAGGAAAGAGAATGAGTATTTTACTTCTTTGATTTACAATGTTTTGGAAGACCAAGAGAAGGAACAAGAAAGAGATGATATTTAGTTTACATTTCATGAAAAACTATACATTTCTCTACCTGTATTTGTTGTTCATTATTCAGTCACACAGTTGTGTCAGTGCTTTATGACCCCAAGCACTGAAGCACATCAGGCTTCTCTGTTTTTCACTATCTCCTGGAGTTTGCTCAAATTCATGTCCATTGAGTTGATGATGCCATCCAACCATCTAATCTTCTGTTGCTCCTTTCTCTTTCTGCCTCTATCTTTCCCAGCACCTAGGTATTTTCCAATGAGGCAGCTCTTCACATCAAGTGGCCAAAGTATCACAGCTTCAGCTTCAGCATCAGTCTTTCCAAGGAATATTCAGGGTTGGTTTCCTTTAAGATTCACTCATTTGATCTTGCTGCCAGAACTCTTAAGAGTTTTCCCCAGCACCACAGTTTGAAAGCATCAGTTCAGCGCTCAACCTTTTTTATGGTCCAACTCTTGCATCTGTATATGACTACTAGAAAAACCATAGCTTTGACTTACAGACCTTCGTCAGCAAAGTTATATCTTTGCTTTAAAATGTGTTTTAAGGTTTGTCATAATTTTTCTTCTAAGAAACAAGCAGGACATTATTACAAACTATCTTAAGCTCAAATAATAGTGCAGGAAATAAAAATGACATTTATTATACTTATTTATTTGCTCATTGTGTCTCTATTAGAATACTATTCCATGAAGTTAACCACTTTGTCTATATCTAAATAATGCCTGTCACATGTTACTGATAATAGCACTCAAAGAGTCCTTAGGACATCATTCACTTATTTAATTTAGTATGAAATAGATACTAGAGCCAGATTCTCCATTTCAGATATGAGAAGACTAAGGCACAGAAAGGTTAAGTAATTTGTTCAAGGTCATATTACAAGACCTTGATAGAGATATGATCTGAACCCAAAAAGTGTGGCCCCAGAGTCTATGCCTAGCCACAATGGTACAGACTCTGAAAATATATGCTCAATAAATGAATTGGTAAATAAAATTTTATTACTAGTGAAGTTTTGAGTACTGTATATAACACATTTTGTTAAAAAAACACTTCTGGCGGTATATATATACAATGGACTATTGCTCAGCCATTAAAAAGAATGAAATTATGCCATTTGCATCAACGTGGATGGACTTGAGACTGTCATAATGAGTAAGTAAGTAAGACAGAGAAGGAGAACTATCATATAACATCCCTTATATGTGGAATCTGAAGAAAAATGATACAAATGAACTTACAAAACAGAAAGAGACAGAAAATGAACATGGTTGTTGGGGGAAAAGGATAGTTAACAGATTTGGGGATAGACATGTATACACTACTATATTTAAAACGAATAATTGATGAGGACCTACTATATAGCACCTGGAACTCTGATCAGTATTATACGGTAGCCTGGATGGGAGAAGAGTTTTGGGGAAAATAGATACATGTATATATATGGCTGAGTTCCTTCACTATTCACCTGAAACTACCACAACATTGTTAATCAGCTATGATTGTGTCCGTGAGAAGTCACCTTAGTCATCTCTGACTCTTTGCGACCTTCAGTTCACTTGCTGAGTCATCTCCAACTCTTTGTGACTCCATGGACTGCAGCATGCTAGTCCTCTCTGTCTATCATCAACTCCTGGAGCTTGCTCAAACTCATGTCCAGTGAGTCAGTGATGCCATCCAACCATCTCATCTTCTGTTATCCCCTTCTCCTCCTGACTTCAAGCTTTCCCAGAATCAGGGTCTTTTACAATGAGTCAGTTCTTCTTATCAGATGGCCAAAGTATTGGAGTTTCAGCTTCAACATCAGTTCTTACAATGAATATTCAGGGCTGATTTCCTTTAGGATTGACTGGCTTTATCTCCTTGTAGTCCAAGGGATTCTCAAGAGTCTTCTCCAACACCACAGTTCAAAAGCATCAAGTCTTCTGCACTCAGCTTATCTTTTTATCCAACTCTCACATACATATATGACTACTGGAAAAACCATAGCTTTTACTAGACGGACCTTTGCCACCAAAGCAATATCTCTGATTTTTAATATGATGCCTAGGTTTGTCATAGCTTTTCTTTCAAGAAGCAAGCATCTTTTAACTTCATGGCTGCAGTCACCACTTGCAGTGATTTTCCATTGTTTCTCCATCTATTTACCATGAAGTGCTGGAACCAGACACCATACTTTTTGTTTTTTGAATGTTGAGCTTTAAGGCAGCTTTTTACTCTCCCTTTCACTTTCATCAAGAGGCTTTTTAGTTCTTCTTCACTTTCTGCCATAAGTGTGGTGTCATCTGCATATCTGAGGTTATTGTTATTTCTCTCAGCCATCTTGATTCCAGCTTGTGCTTCATCCAGCCTACATTTTGCATGATGTACTCTGCGTATAAGTTAAATAAGCAGGGTGACAATATACAGCCTTGACATGCTCCTTTCCCAACTGGGCACCAGTCCATGTCTGTTTCTAACTGTTGCTTCTTCACGTGCATACGAATTTCTCAGGAGGCAGGTAAGGTGGTCTTGTATTCCCATCTCTTTAAGGATTTTCCAGTTTGTTGTGACCCAGACAGTCAAAGGCTTTGGAGTAGTCAGTAAAGCAGAAGCAGATGTTTTTCTGGAACTCTCATGCTTTTTTGATGATCCAGTGGATGTTGGCAATTTGATCTCTGGTTCCTTTGCCTTTTCTAAATCCAGCTTGAACATCTGGCAGTTTTCAGTTTATGTACTAATGAAGACTTACTTGGAGAATTTTGAACATTACCTTGCTACCATGTGAGATGAGTGCAATTGTGCAATAGTTTGAACATTCTTTAGCATTTCCTCTCTTTGGGATTGGTTTTAAAACTCACCTTTTCCAGTCCTGTGACTACTGCTGAGTTTTCCCGCATTATATTTGCCATTCTTTGTTATTATTTTTCTCCAGTTTGTGAGTCGCCCACTCAGCAGTTATGAGATTTGATTTACTGTGATTGTGTCCCTCCTACTGTCTCATTGTGGCTTCTCTTTCATACATAACTCTGTCTAAAATCTTGAAATCTCTATCATTTACTTTATTCCCAAATGAAAGCACACATTGATTATCTACAGGAAAAATCCAAATCTATTGGCATGACATGAAAGACTCCAAAGCAAACTTTTTTCCCCTACCAACAGGCTCCTCTTTCTTCCTCACATGTCTATTTGCAATGCTGTCTGTACTTGGATTGCCACCACTCTCAAATCATGGAGCCACTTAAGACTTGCAGATAAGATCTCTTCTCTCTGGGGAGCATTTCTTGTGTGTTCCAGCTCCTTCCTATAGTCAGGAAATGACCAGCATGCCCTTCTTTCAGCCTTCTCTCATACTGAGTACACACTTCTTTTGTGGCATTGCATTAAATTGATTTGTTTCCATGAATTTTCTCCAGCTAACTGGCATCTTGAGGCCAGAAATTTTTATTACACAATATTTTTCTTTGAGCACCTAACACAGTGTGTGGAATGATAGACACTCATTAAAGCTTTAAGGCATTCATAAAATGAAATAATAGGATAATGGAAGGAATGCAGTCAAATAAAAATAAATTTGAACCCTGTGAAAGTGGAAAAGAGGTGGCAATTTGAAAGTAATGTGGAAATAGAGTTGATACCGATTTTAGGAGTAACACGAGTGCTTTAATTCATGGTGAATTAAAGAAGAAACAAAAATTTTTGAGTGAAAAAGAAGAGACTCATGATATTGGACAGGGAGAGCATGCAAGATCCCTGGGGTATTTAAGAGGCCCAGGGAAAACTCTTAGTAATAAAGAGTAGTTTGAATATCATTTTCTGGAAGTTCACAGTTCACATAGTGTTGAAGTTTGGCTTGGAGAATTTTGAGCGTTACTTTGCTAGTGTGTAGGATGAGTACAACTACACAGTAGTTTGAACTTTGTTTGGCATTGCCTTTCTTTGAGATTGGAATGAAAACTGACATTTCCCAGTCCTGTGGCCACTGCCAAGTTTTGGAAATTTGCTGTCCTATTGAGTGCAGCACATTCACAGCATTGTGTTTTAGAATTTGAAATAGCTCAGCTGGAATTCAGTCATCTAAACTAGCTTTGTTTGTAGTGATGCTTCCTAAGGCCCACTTGATTTCACATTCTAGGATCTGGCTCTAGGTGAGTAATAAAACCATCATGGTTATCTAAGTCATTAAGACCTCTTTTGTATAGTTTTTCTGTGTATTCTTGCCACCTCTTCTTAATATCTCCTGCTTCTTTTAGGTCACTACCTCTGTATAATCCTAAGATATTTGATTTAGGTAATACCTTAATGATCTAACTTTTCCCCTACTTTCTTTAATTTAAATCTGAACTTGGCAATAAGGAGTTCATGATCTAAGCCACAGTCACCTCTTGGTCTTGTTTTTGCTGATGGTATAGAGCCTCTCCATCTTTGGCTACAAAGAATATAATCAATTTTATTTCAATATTAACCATCTGGTGATGTTCATGTGTAGAATAGTCACTTGTGTTGTTGGAAGAGGATGTTTGCTATGACCAGTGTGTTCTCTTGGGAAAACTCTGTTAGCTTTTGCCCTGCTTCATTTTGTACTCCATGGCCAAACTTGCCTGCTACTCCAGGTATCTCTGGACTTTCTACTTTTGCATTCCAGTCCTTTATGATGAAAAGAGCATCCTTTTTCTGTGTTAGTACGAGAAAGTCTTGTAGTCTTCATAGAACCATTCAGCTTCAGCTTCTTTGACATTACTGATTGGGGCATAGATTTGGATTACTGTGATATTGAATGGTTTGTCTTGGGAACCAGCAGAGATCATATGTCATTTTTGAGATTACGTGCAAGTGTTGCCTTTCTGGGTTTCACTTACCTTGGATGTGGGGTCTCTCTTCACAGCTGCTTCAGCAAAGCACAGCTGGTGCTCCTTACCATAGACACAGGGTAGCTCCTCCAAGCCACCGCCCCTGAACTCGGGCGTGGAGTAGCTCGTCTTGGTGGCCCTCATGCCGTCATAGCCGCCACACTGAGAAAGGGAATCAAAGGGCAAACAGACTGAAACTACAATCATAGACAACTAGCCAATCTGATCACATGGACCACAGCCTTGTCTAACTCAGTGAAACTAAGCCATGCTATTTGGGGCCACCCAAGACTGACAGGTCATGGTGGAGAAGTATGACAGAATGTGGCCCACTGGAGAAGGGAATGGCAAACCGCTTCAGTATTCCTGTTTTGAGAACTCCATGAACAGTATGAAAAGGCAAAAATATAGGACACTGAAAGATGAACTCCCCAGGTCAGTAGGTGCCCAGTATGCTACTAGTGATCACTGGAGAAATAACTCCAGAAAGAATGAAGGGATGAAGCCAAAGCAAAAACAACAGCCAGTTCTGAATGGGATTGGTGCTAGAAGCAAGGTTCAATGCTGTAAAGAGCAATATTGCATAGGAACCTGGAATGTTAGGTCAATGTATCAAGGCAAATTAGAAGTGGTCAAACAGAAGATGGCAAGAGTGACCATCAACATTCTATGAATCAGTGAACTAAGATGGACTGGAACGGGTGAATTTAACTCAGATGACCATTATATCTACTACTATGGGCAGGAATCCCTCAGAAGAAATGGAGTAGCCATTATAATCAACAAAAGAGTCCAAAATGCAATACTTGGATGCAATCTCAAAAACGACAGAATGATCTCTGTTCATTTTCAAGGCAACCATTCAATATCACGGTAATCCAAGTCTATGCCCTGACCAGTAATGCTGAAGAAGCTGAAGTTGAACAGTTCTATGAAAACCTAAAAGACCTTCTAGAACTAACACCCCCAAAAGATGTCCTTTTCATTATAGGAGACTGGAATGCAAAAGTAACACCTGCAGTAACAGGCAAATTGGCCTTGGAATATGGAATGAAGCCAGGCAAAGGCTAATAGTGTTTTGCCAAGAGAAGGCACTGGTCATAGCAAACACCCTCTTTCAACAACACAAGAAAAGACTCTACACATGGACATCACCAGATGGTCAATACCAAAATCAAGCTGATTATATTCTTTGCAGCCAAAGATGGAGTAGCTCTATATAGTCAGCAAAAACAAGACTGGGAACTGACTATGGTTCAGATCATGAAGCCCTTATTGCCAAATTCAGAGTGAAATTGAAGACGGTGGAGAAAACCACTAGACCATTCAGGTATGACCTAAATCAAATACCTTATGACTAGACAGTGGAAGTGAGAAACAGATTTAAGGGACTAGATCTGATAGAGTGCCTGATCAACTATGGTTGGAAGTTTGTGACATTGTACAGGAGACAGAGATCAAGACCATCCTCATGGAAAAGAAATGCAAAAAAGCAAAATGGCTGTCTGAGGAGGCCTTACAAATAGTTGTGAAAAGAAGGGAAGTGAAAGCAAAGGAGAAAAGGAAAGATATATCCATTTGAATGCAGAGTTCCAAAGAAGAGCAAGGAGAGATAAGCCTTTCTCAGCGATCAGTGCAAAGAAATACAGGAAAACAATAGAACAGGAAAGACTAGAGATCTCTTTAATAAAATTAGATCTACCAAGGGAAAATTTTATGCAAAGATGGGCTCAAAAGGACAGAAATGGTAGGGACTTAACAGAAGCAGAAGATATTAAGAAGAGGTGGCAAGAATACACAGAAGAACTGTACAAAAAAGATCTTCACAACCCAGATAATCACGGTGGTATGATAACTCACCTAGAGCCAAACATCCTGGAATGTGAAGTCAAGTGGGCCTTAGAAAACATCATTACAAGCAAAGCTAGTGGAGGTGATAGCATTCTGGTTCAGCTATTTCAAATCCTAAAAGATGATGCTGTGAAAGTGCTGCACTCTATATGCCAGAATATTTGGAAAGCTCAGCAGTTCCACAGGACTCAGTTCAGTTGAATTCAGTTCAGTCACTCAGTCGTGTCCGACTCTTTGCACTCCATGAACTGCAACATGCCAGATTTCCCTGTCCATCACCAACTCCCGGAGTTCACCTAAACTCATGTCCATCAAGTTGGTGATGCCATCCTCTGTCATCCACTTTTCCTCCTGCCCCCAATCCCTCCCAGCATCAGAGTCTTTTCCAATGAGTCAACTCTTCGCATGCGGTGGCCAAAGTACTAGAGTTTCAGCTTTAGTATCAGTCCTTCCAAAGAACACCCAGGACTGATCTCCTTTAAAATGGACTGGTTGGATCTCCTTGCAGTCCAAGGGACTCTCAAGAGTCTTCTCCAATACCACAGTTCAAAAGCATCAGTTCCTCACAGTCCAACTTTCACATCCATACATGACCACTGGAAATACCATAGCCTTGACTAGATGGACTTTTTTTGGCAAAGTAATACCTCTGCTTTTGAATATGCTGTCTAGGCTGGTCATAAGTTTCCTTCCAGGAGTAAGTGTCTTTTAATTTCATGGCTGCAGAAACCATCTGCAGTAATTTTGGAGCCCCCCAAAATAAAGCTGGACTCTGTTTCCACTGTTTCCCCATCTATTTCCCATGAAGTGATGGAACCAGATGCCATGAGTTAGTTTTCTGAATGTTGAGCTTTAAGCCACCTTTTTCACTCTCCTCTTTCACTTTCATCAAGAGGCTTTTTTAGTTCCTCTTCACTTTCTGCCATAAGGGTGGTGTCATCTGCATATCTGACTGGAAAAGGTCAATTTTCATTCCAGTCGCAAAGAAATGCATGCTCAAACTATTGCACAATTGCACTCATCTCACAGGCTAGTAAAGTAATGCTCAAAGTTTTTGAAGCCAGGATTAAACAGTACATGAACCATGCATGAACTTCCAGATTTTCAAGCTGAATTTAGAAAAGGCAGAGGAACCAGAGATCAAATTGCCAATTTCCCTTGGATCACTGAAAAATAAGAGAGTTACAGAGAAACATCTGTTTCTGCTTTATTGACAATGCCAAAGCGTTTGACTATGTGGATCACAATAAACTGTAGAAAACTCTGAAAGAGATGGGAATACCAGACCACCTGACCTGCTTCTTGAGAAATCTGTATACAGGTCAGGAAGCAACAATTTGAACTGTTCATGGTACAACAGACTGGTTACAAATAAAGGGAAAGGAGTATGTCAAGGCTGTATATTTTCACCTGTTTATTTAGCTTATATACAGATTACATCTTGAGAAATGTTGGACTGATGAAGCACAAGCTGGAATCAAGATTCCTGGAGAAAACATCAATAACCTAAGATATGCAGATGACACCACACTTATGGCAAAAATAGAAGAAGAACTAAAGAGTATCCTGATGAATGTGAAAGACAAAAGTGAAAAAGTTTGTTGAAACTCAACATTCAGAAAACTAAGGTCATGCCATCTAGTCCCATCACCTCATGGCAAATAGATAGGGAAACAATGGAAACAGTGACAGAATTTATTTTTCTGGACTCCAAAATCACTGCAGATGGTAACTGAAGCCATGAAATTAAAAGATGCTTTTTCCTTGGAATAAAAGCTATGACCAACCTAGACAGCATATTAAAAAGCAGAGACATTACTTTGCTAACAATGGTCCATCTAATCAAAGCTATGGTTTATCCAGTATGAATGTGAAAGTTGGACTAAAAATAAGTTGAACACCAAAGAACTGATACTTTTAAACTATGGTGTTGGAGAAGACTCTTGAGGGTCCCTTGAACTGCAAGGAGATCTAACTAGTCCATCCTAAAGGACATCAGTCCTAAAGGACTGATGCTGAGGCTGAAACTCCAATACTTTGGCCACCTGATGTGAAGAACTGACTCATTGGTAAAGACCCTGATACTGAGAAAGATTGAAGGCAGGAAGAGAAGAGGACAACAGAGAATGAGACGGTTGTATGGCTTCACTGACTCATGAGTTTGAATAATCTCCAGGAGTTAGTGATGGACAGGGAGACCTGGTACCGCAGTCCATGGGATCTCAAAGAGTCGGACATGACTAAGTGACTGAACAGAACTAAACTGAAGCTTTAATTGGAGACTATGCGTCTAGGTGAATCTCATTTTCAAAAGTTGCTTATCTTTCATTGCTCTGCCTGATTCCTACAAAGCTAGAATCTGTGTGATGTACTTTTCTAGGCTTCAATTCTGATCTGCTCTGCTGCCTGGAACAAGATGAAAATGAACTGAACAATCTTTGAAAGTAAGGGCTACCTGGAGTTTTATTTACTCAATTTATAGCTCTAACCCAAAGGAGGCCCTTAGGGATTGGAGTAATAAATAACATTCATTTAAAAAATAAATAAATAAATAGAATATGTCAATTTCCTCCACCATAAGTCTTACCATTATTTCAATAACAAGGCTTTCTAATGCTGATGTTTTACTGTTTGGAATGTTCAGTGTGGAGAAGCTCTGATACATTAAGGAAGTAAAAATGATTTAATATTTAATAGGGATTATTTATTTATTTTATAACAAAGTACCATCGCCTATGTTTTTAGAGAAAGGGTAAATAATAAATATATTTTTAGTATCAATAAATTATTAGGACTCAATTTGTACTACATTTAATCAGTAAGAGTATGACTACATTCTAAACTACATACAAGATAGAGAAGCAAACTTTTGCCAAGTTACTCTTTACATCCAAACCGGTCCTTGAATGTCATATGTATAAAAATGCTGAATAGCGTCTGGTTAACTGTATGACATTTCATAAATACACAACTTTGAATTGAATTGAATTGTCTGTAAACACTAAATATAGAGAGACTTTTTTGAATGATAGTTTATTTCTTGTCACTGAAGGAACACTTAATCTAGAGAAAATTTCTAAATGCATTCTTCTTTCTACTTACACAAATTAAAAACACACAACACACTTTAAAAGAAAAAACGAATGTAAAGTGAAGCCACTGAAAATATTTTAAATATCTTTGTTTCATTTTTTTTTTCTTTAACAAGGGCACTCAGTCAAAGTAAGTTAGTACTAAATGTAATTCATTCCTGAGCTTATCCCAGGTTTAATAAATAGGGCCTTGTTGATATGGAAGACCAGAAATCCAGATTGTCCTCTTGAAACAAAGTAACATTCATTGTTCTGGCTCCAGTGGGAGATGTCATAAAGGTGATGTGTATGGATTCAGAAATCTCATTTTTAACAGTAAAAGCCTAGACTAGAAACCCATAAACTTCAGCCACTGTCTGTAAACTTGAGTCTACTAGCAAGTAAAGAATTATAGTCCCTGGAACCTCCTGTAAGAAACTACAAATTTCTATGGATTTTTATGCTACTTTTGATTTGCTGTTTTCTCATAGTACCTAGTGGTAAAGAACCTGCCTACCAATGCAAGAGACACGCTAGATGCAGGTTCAATCCCTGGGTCAAGGAGATACACTGGAGAAGGGCATGGCAACCTACTCCAGTATTCTTGCCTGGAGAATCCCATGGACAGAGGAGCCTGGTGGGCTACAGTCTATAGGATCGCAGAGAGTCAAACATGATTCAAGCAACTCAGCATGCATGCACACAATAAGTGTTAATGGGTAACATTTTTAAGCATTTACTACATGCGGGGCAGTGTTCTGAGACACATAGTACCTCAGTTCTTATAAAAAACCTTATGAGAACATTTAACATACTACAGACTGATTTTCAAAGAGGATGGATTAGGAAAAAATCAGTTCTTAATCAAAAATGAGTATCCTTCTCTGGATCACTTCTGACTCCATAACCACATACATTTTCCCTTTAGTTTTGTTAATACAGTCCTGATTGCTACCCATTGGTTTCTGTCCAGAAGTAAACATACAGCAGCCTTCTCCAGAGATGCAGCACTTCATAGTAGTGTTGATATCATGTCATGTCTATAATGTGACCAAAATCTCTGTAACAACTGGAGAGCTCCGTGAGCAGGAGGATCCAGAGAAAAGAGAGAGAGTGGATGTACTTTTCTACTTTCTATTACATCTGGCACCAGACAGGCTCTCTCTAATCCCACCTAATCGAAGAGCTGCATCACCAGCTCCCTCTCATCTTTGGCTCTCATCCAAGTCTATTCCTACTTTGCTTGGTACATCAGACCAGCTTTCTCCTGGTTTTCTTTCTGGCTCTGAGCTTAGCTAGTGCGCCTCTCCTTTATCCCTGCTCCTATCTCCAGGCAGCTGCCTTGCCAAGACAGAGCAGAGTATTGCCTGAATGAGAAAACTGAAGGAAAGGAAAATTGTCAGACAGCCCACTATAAAAGGCAGAGCAGACTTAATGAAAGCAGAAGAAGCCACAGTTGAAGAGTGATCACCTGTCAAGTTAGACACCACCTCCGCTGCTCGAGCTGCAGCCCCAGCCCCAATCTTGGCCCCCAACAGGCTATCCAATGTGACTTCCTTTTCTTCTTCTAAGCCCTCCTTCTACCATCCCCAAAGGGAACACAAAACTCTAGCTAAAAGGGGAGCAGCCAAGAAAAAGAAAAGAGAGGGGAAGAGGAGGGAAGAACGCACAAGACAAAAGAGAGAAAAATTGTCTCAAAGATAGCTGGAGAGCAGACTCACAGAGAGGAAGAATTCTGGTGACGAGAAGCTGAAGAAGACAAAACGATGAAGAACAACTGCAAAAACAACAAGAAGAGACAATAAAGCAGCAGGGAGGAGAGGGAACATATTCAGAAATAGAAGAAGCTTGTAGTCCTGAAGAAAAGAAGATCCCATCAGAATGAAAGCAGTATTTCTAGCAAAGAGAACTGGAGGGTATGAACAAAGAACTTGAGCAGATTAGGAAAAGAATCAGAAAAAAGGAAGCTATGGATAGGAAAGTCCTGGATCTTAGCAATGAACATATCAGCAAGGGAACAAACCCTGGAGGAACAACACCATCTCCACTCCCATGTGAGACAAACTCCAGGGAATGGAAAACCAGTAGCAATCTATAGTCACTGTGTTCCAGTTACTCCCCAGGTGATCATCATAATCAAATGCATCCGAAACGTTTCATGAGGTTTGCTTGATGGACGGGCAACATTTTCCAGACGCTGTTAAATTTTAGATCAAGCCAAATCAGTACGAAATTATTCAATGGAACTCTCATAAAAAACAGTTTCAGCAGAATTAAGAGACAGAAATAGGATAGAAGCTGGTTGGGGATTCATCTAATGGTAGGGGACCTGTGCTGCAAGATTAATACTTTGAAAAATGTGAATGAGAGAGGAGGAGGTAGACACTGGACTGAGAATCTAAACTCAAAAGAGAGCTGTGTTTCCTTGGTTTGGCTTGTTTTTTAGAAAAGAACTTTAGCATATTTGTTCAGGTTAAAGGCAAGAAGACGTAGATGAGGAATAATAGAAGCTATAAGAGAAGGAAAAAATAATAGGCCAAATAAGATTTTAGAATAAGTGAGAGCATTTGGAATTAAGAAAACAGGTACATGGGAAGATTGTCTTTGAATAGATAGAAAAGAACTCACTCTGTCAATGATTATATAAATCATTCTATGGTTCTGTACTAAAAAGGCTGTTGGAAATATGAAGTGAGTGATGGACATGAATTTAATGGAAGGCATGTTTATGCCTGAGTTTTCTCTGTGAGCTGGAAGGCAAGGTCATCAGCTAAGAGGTGGGTGGGAGTCAGGAAAGGTGGAAATGTTGGGAATAAATGTGGAGAGAAACCAGATGGGAGATGACAAAGACAAGTAACAGTGACAAGCAGTATTAAACTTTGCAAGCATTATTGCATATAAAATTCATAATTTATATGTATATATTACTCTATGTTATTGCTGCTGCTGCTAAGTTGCGTCAGTTGTATCCGACTCTGTGTGATACCATAGATGGCAGCCCACTGGGCTCCTCTGTCCCTGGGATTCTCCAGGTAGGAATACTGGAGCAGGTTGCCATTTCCTTCTCCAGTGCTTGGAAGTAAAAAGTGAAAGTGAAGTCGCTCAGTCGAATCTGACTTTTCTTGACCTCACAGACTGTAGCCTATCAGGCTCCTCCCTCCATGGGATTTTCCAGGCAAAAGTACTGGAGTGGGTTGCCGTTGTCTTCTCCCACCCTATGTTATTAGATATTAGGTAATATACTTGGGAATATTTGGTAAGACCTTTACTTGGATTGGATACAAATATGTCGACTATCAGGTTACTTCTTTCACACAATAGAAAGGTCTGTAGGGCTTTATAGCAAAAATGATTTGCTTACTAACCCAGTTTATTTCATTCATAATTCACTCATCTGACTATGAAAAGCTTTTCACTTCAAGTACTTTTCCCTGAAATTTCCCTAAAATCTTAAGCATTTTAAGGTGAGGACAAAGTCCTAGAATAATGGAAAACTAATATGTATAGTAGAGGCTAACTTCTAAGGACAGATACCAGGTGGGTTTTAAAAACAGGACTTGGAGGAATAGATCCTAAAAATGTACACAAGCTCCCAATCCCGAATCCTCCTCCCACCTCCCACCCCATATCATCTCTCTGGATCATCCCCCTGCACCAGCCCCAAGCATCCTATATCCTATATGGAACATAGACTGGCACTTCGTTTCTTACATGATAGTATACATGTTTCATTGTCATTCTCCCAAATCATCCCATCCCCCATGGGAGAGGGATTCGGGATTGGGAGCTCGTGTACACCTGTGGCGGATTCATGTCAATGTATGGCAAAACCAATACAGTATTGTAAAGTAGAATAAAGTAAAAATAAAATTAAAAAAATAATAGTTACTCTTAAGTTAAAAACAATCCTAAAAATGGACAAATAGTGCTGTATATTTTTAAAAGCTACTTTGATTTTCATATCTTTTGCTTTTGTAAAAATTTGAGGTTCTTATTTCAAGAATTTTTTGATAAATAGTTGGCACACTAGAAATTTTTTTTAAGGTCAGAATTCTTTTTCCTGGAGCTTATTCACCTCTGTTGAAGTTATGGATATATTTTTCTTTGGATTTCTTCTATTACATATAGGCTACTACATGTCATTCATATGTGTGTGTTTCTCTTCACTGAAGCTACAACACAGGAAACATTCATTGATTTTGTTGTCTGAAAGAATACTACATCTTCAACAGAAGTGATAACTTGCCATTTATTATGAAATCTGACCTCTGTGTTACAGCAATGAAACTCTTGAAGATCAATGTGATATGTTGAAAAAAAACAAAACAAAATACCATTAAAAATCACAGTTGATGAAGGTCACTCTGTCTCACAATTCTCTTTTGTACCATTTCTAGAGCTTAGGAGAAATTAAGAAAGAAAAGATGAATATTTTTATTTCTTCTCTGAGAAACAATGAAAATGGAGGAAACCTCTTAGTGTAGTAGAATAAAATGGTTCGTCTATGGCTCTTTGGAGAAGAGAAACTAAAAGACTTTGCAAAATTAAACAGAGAAGAGCCTTGGGAGATTTAAGGACCAGGTCAAATACTTGGATAGTGTCAACCCAAAGGTTGACACATTTGCATTCATGCAGAATGAAGAGTAAGAGCAACCTGAAGGATGAGATGAAAATAAAATGGAGTAAACTGAAAATCAAAACATGGCATAAGAGGGGGCCTTGCAACTATAAACTTCTAGAAATCACATATATTTGAGGATGGCCTTCCCACAGTACTGGAGTAGTGGGGCCAGCCCATTTTATTCTAGAATGTTGTAGTACAAGATGACTTCAAGTGATATCTAAGTTACAAGTGAAATCTAGGTTGCTTGTTTACGAAAGTTTTAAATTACTAGAAAATTTTAACTTAGTTGGAATATCAGTGCCTCATTGATATCATTTGAGGGGGAGATGGTACACATCTCTATACTGCACATCAAAAATGCAAGTGACTATCTATGTGGCTCATCTCCACTTAAGGAATGTAAGTCTTTAACTCAACTTCAGCTCACATGTTCTGCATCTTGAATCTCACTGCGATGACTAGTGAGCAAACTGAAGAACTTCCTGGAATATGGCTAGTATAAACACAAATACCTAAATATGATGTCTAATATAGATTTCAATAAATTTTACCCACTAATGTTCAGTCTCTAAGTTGTGTCCAACTCTTTATGACCCCATGGACTGCAGCACACCAGGCTCCCATGTCCTTCACCATGCCTCATGAGAAATTTGTAAAATAAATTAATTCCAAACTAGTTCATATTATACTATCTCTTTTCAACATTCATTATATTGTTCCACAGGTATTTTAAAAGTGATTGTTAAATGTGAATGTCAACAGACTTGGTAATGGCATTTGTACTTCCTAGAGAAGAAAGAGAATTAAATTTTTAGGTAAATCAAGTAAAACATATACAAAACCATAAACTAATACACTTATTAAAAATCATTTGCTTATTAGTGAAGAAAAAGAGACTAAAAATTATCTAATCAACATTGCAAAATGACAAACATAACTGATGAACTTCTTACTACTTTCTTTCATATTTTTCTATAGACTCTGCCCCCTCACTCCCAGCCACCATGTCATGACTCTTTTAAAACTGATAGAATGAACATTTGTTTATCTTAGTCAAGAAACTTTGTCAAGTCTGGAAACATAGACTTGGTGGTTGTGAGTTTAAAAAAAAAAAAAGGAAGAAAGAAAATTAGTTTTAAAAACAGAATAATAATTTGCAATGTTTTCTTGATCTAATTTCTCTTAGGGTTCATGCCTCATATTACCTCACAGATAAATTAAGATAAAAACATTGCCTCATATTTTACAAAGTTACTAAAAATTATCTAATCAACATTGCAAAATGACAAACATAACTGATGAACTTCTTACTACTTTCTTTCATATTTTTCTATAGACTCTGCCCCCTCACTCCCAGCCACCATGTCATGACTCTTTTAAAACTGATAGAATGAACATTTGTTTATCTTAGTCAAGAAACTTTGTCAAGTCTGGAAACATAGACTTGGTGGTTGTGAGTTTAAAAAAAAAAAAGGAAGAAAGAAAATTAGTTTTAAAAACAGAATAATAATTTGCAATGTTTTCTTGATCTAATTTCTCTTAGGGTTCATGCCTCATATTACCTCACAGATAAATTAAGATAAAAACATTGCCTCATATTTTACAAAGTTGTAAATTTAAACTGAAAACATTGCTGAGAATCTCTCAGTGAATAGCTCTACTCTCCATAAATAAACTAAACATTTGAGATAATGCATCAACTCTTCAAAGTCATAGTTTTGTTTGATGTATATACCATCCATGCAATGAGTGGTACCTTTGGGTTCCCCACATCTCTGAGGCACATGCATTTTTATTAGAGCAAATGAAAAGGGTTAAAGTAAAACTATCTCATAAATATTTATTTGTGAGAATTTATTTTTGAAGGTGGTAAAAATGAAATCTTACACTGATGAAGTGGCTACTGCTGCTAAGTCGCTTCAGTCATGTCCGACTCTGTGCAACCCCATAGATGGCAGCCCACCAGGCTCCCCCATCCCTGGGGTGCTCCAGGCAAGAAAACTGGAGTGGGCTGCCATTTCCTTCTCCAAAGTGGAGGAAAGCATTAAGTCAACTGAGTCAATATTTGAAGAGGGAGGGTGAATACCAACTGCCAATTTGCTAATCAGCTCTCATCAGTGTCCAAGATGACTGTCTTTCGTTGAGAATGCATTTCAGTCTTTGTTTATTAAATTTCAGATGGTTTACTAAAACTGCCAACAAGAGGACTAATTGATGCCAATTATAGGGTCTTTCTCAGAGGAATTGGAATGAGTCCACACATTCATTTCACACACGACTCATCTGCCCTCAATTTAATAATGATGATTAGCCACCTTGATACCATTAGAAATAAAAATGCAGTCCTTGATTTGTCTTGTATAATATCTGATCTGACATTAAATCAAGATATTACTAGTGCTGATATAAACAGATTTCCTAGAATTTGATTTAATTTTCCATTTCACCTATATTACTATGTCTGTAGGAATGCAAAACTCAGTTTCAAAAGAAACAAGAATCTGGTTTTCAAATATTATTGAAATGCTACTCTTGAAAAGTCTTTTTATAGAAAATAACACAAGCTGTGCTCCTATAATGCATGTCTAAATTCACAATGCAAAAGCACAATTTTAGTCTAATTCTGAAGGGCAGTTGCTATTTATGATGTTGCTTTTTTAATGTAAGTGAGTGAGTGAAGTTGCTCAGTTGTGTCCGACTCTTTGCGACCCCGTGGACCATAGCCTACCAGGCTTCTCTGTCCATGGGATTCTCCAAGCAAGAATACTGGGAGTGGGTTACCATTTCTTTCTCCAGGGGATCCTCCGAACCCAGAGATCAAACCCGAGTTTCCCACACTGGAAGCAGATGCTTTAACCTCTGAGGCACCAGGGAAGCCCACATTATTTTTTACATTATTTTTAATGTAAATAATTGATCATACCCCCAGAAGTTAATGTTTTTCTTCCCCAGGCCCTACTGAAACTCTGACTCCTATATATTAATGTTCTGCTTCTTCATACCTTATTGAAATACTCATTCTATTTGAAAGCTACTGTACAGACTCTGATGCTGGGAGGGATTGGGGGCAGGAGGCAAAGGAGACAACAGAGGATGAGATGGCTGGATGGCATCACCGACTTGATTTACATGAGTTTGAGTGAAATCTGGGAACTGGTGATGGACAGGGAGGCCTGGCGTGTTGCAATTCATGGGGTTGCAAAGAGTCAGACATGACTGAGTGACTGAACTGAACACATCTCTACAAAATAACAATGCTTCTATTCTTATAAGCAAAGAATGAAATTCTTACACTCCAAAAAAAAAAGACTTTCCCTAACATGCATTCTTACTAAAAATGATAGAATTTTGCCTTAAAATAAAGTAAGAGAAAGGAGAATACAATCTATCATTCATCATGTTCTACTACATACCAAATATTACACTAAGTATTTTTTAAGCATTTGTCTAATTTAATCCTCAAGGCACCATTATGTTGTAGATATGATGAGCCCATCTCAAAGATGAGGAAATGGAAACTAATTCTCTGGTGACAAACTTATGTAAAGGAAAATATAGCATAGAAATAGAAGGAGGCCTGGGGCAATGACTTATAGTAACTACAGAAATTAAGTGGTGTATGACTTTGCTTTGAGGGTAAAGATTTTCGTATGAGTTAAAGTGACTATATACATATTTAAGCAAATATAATGTCAATTGGAATTCTTTCTACTTGAAAATAAATGAAAAAAATTATTTTGGTTCTACATGTAGTATATGATCTTGGTACAAAGAGTATCAGCAGATTGGCAGAGGTTATCAGCAAAGTAAAACATTCTAAATCCATCAGCCCACCACCTCTCTTTGGGTGATTGCCTTCTTGAGAATACAATATACACAAACAAAGTCTGGTTTGAAAAGTAACCAATGCTTACATTTCTAAACAAATAGAAGAGGAGAAGATCCTGAGCATCAAAAGTGGTTAATGTTACTTGAATAGCAGAGAGATTAACAAAAATCACAAAACTGGTGCATGCAGTTTACAACCATCACTCCTCCTATGCTGTTGGTTTAAGCTTTCTCTTTTTCATGTGATTTACAATAAACTTGGAATATGCAAATATCTTATCTCACTTTGGACTAATGTTTATATTTTATTCTTTAGAATAAACTCTTTCTGAAAATAACCTTGTATGAAATGTTGTGACACAAATTGTCATAATATCTAAAATTTCTATATTCTGTTAAGTTTAGTTCAGTCACTCAGTCATGTCTAAATCTTTGAGACTCCAAGGACTGTGGCATGCCAGGAATCCTTGTCCATCACCAATTCCTAGAGCCTACTCAAACTCATGTCCATCGCTTCAGTGATGTCAACCAACCATCTCATTCTCTGTCATTCCATTCTGCTCCTGCCTTAAATCTTTCCCAGCATCAGAGTCTTTTCCAGTGAATCAGTTCTTCACATCAGGTGGCCAAAGTATTGGGAGTTTCAGCTTCAGTATCAGTCCTTCCAATGAATATTCAGGACTGATCTCCTTTAGGATTGACTAGATTAATCTTCTTGCTGTCCAAGGGACTCTTCAAGAGTCTTCTCTAGCCCCACAGTTGAAAAGCACCAATTCTTTGGCACTCAGATGCCTTTTTGCCCCAAATCTCATATTCATACATATCATGAGAAATGCTAGACTAGATGAAGCTCAAGCTGGAATAAAGACTACCAGGAGAAATATCAATAACCTCAAATATGCAGATGACATCACACTTATGGCAGAAAGCAAAGAACTAAAGAGCATCTTGATGAAAGTGAAAGAGGAGAGTGAAAAGTTGACTTAAAACTCAACATTCAGGAAACTACGATCATGGCATCTGGTCCCATCATTTCATATAGCAAATGGATGGGCGAACAGTGGAAACAATGACAGACTTTATTTGGGGGGGGGCTCTAAAATCACCACAGATGGTGACTGCAGCCATGAAATTAAAAGACACTTGCTCCTTGGGAGAAAAGCTATGACCAACCTCGATAGCATATTAAAAAGCAGAGACATTACATTGTTGCCAGCAAAGGTCCATCTAGTCAAAGCTATGGTTTTCCAGTAGTCATGTATGGATGTGAGAGTTAAATTATAAAGGAAGCTGAGCACCAAAGAACTGATGCTTTCAAACTGTGGTGTTAGCGAAGACTCTTGAGGGTCCCTGGGACTCAAGGAGATACAACCAGTCCATCCTAAAGGAAATCAGTCCTGGGTGTTCACTGGAAGGACTGATGCTGAAGCTGAAACTCCAATTCTTTGGCCACCTGATGTGAAGGACTGACTCATTGGAAAAGACTTTGATGCTGGGAATGATTGAAGGCAGGAGAAGGGGACGATAGATGATGAGATGGTTGAATGGCATCACAGATTCAATGGACATGAGTTTGAATAAACTCAGGAGTTGGTAATAGACAGTGAAGCCTAGTTTGCTCCAGTCCGTGGGGTCACAGAGAGTTGGGCATGACTGAGTAACTGAAATGAACTTGACTAGATAAACCTCATATGAAAAAACCCTGAAAGATTGATGGCAGGAGGAGAAGGGGATGACAGAGGATGAGATGGTTAGATGGCATCAGTGACTCGGTGCACATGAGTTTGGGTAAATTTTGAGAGTTGGTGAAGGACAGGGAGGACTGGCGTGCTGTGGTTCATGAAGTTGCAAAGAGTCAGACATGACTGAGCGACTGAACTGACTGAGACAAATCTTTGTTGGTAATATTTCTGTTACTTATTATGCTGTTTAGGTTGATCATAGCTTGTCGGAGAAGGCTCTTGAGAATCCTTTGAACCGCACAGAGATCCAGCCAGTCCGTCCTAAAGGAGATCACTCCTGGGTGTTCATTGGAAGGACTGATGCTGAAGCTGAAACTCCAATACTTTGGTCACCTGATGCGGAAAGCTGACTCATTTGAAAAGACCCTGATTCTGGGAAGGATTGAGAGCAGGAGGTGAAGGGGACAACAGAGGATGAGATGGTTGAATGGCATCACTCAATGGACATGAGTTTGGGTGAATTCTTGGAGTTGTTGATGGACAGGGAGGCCTGGTTTGCTGTGGTTCATGGGATAGCAAAGAGTCAGATACAACTGAGTGACTGAAATGAACTTGACTAGACAAACCTTTGCTAGCAAAGTAATGTCTCTGCTTTATAATATGCTGTCTAGGTTGGTCATAGCTTTTATTCCAAGGAGTAAGTATCTTTTAACTTCATGGCTGCAGTGATTCTGGAACCCAAGAAAATAAACACTGTCACTGTTTCCATTGTTTCCCCTTGTATTTGCCATGAAGTGATGGGACTGAATGCATGTTCTTAGTTATTTGGATACTGAGCTTTAAGCCAACACTTTTACTTTCCTCTATCACTTTCATCAAGAAGCTCTTTAGTTCTTCACTTTCTGCCATAAGGGTGGTGTCATCTGCATATCTGAGGTTATTGATATTTCTCCCAGCAATCTTGATTCCAACTGGTGCTTCATCCAGCCCAGAATTTTGCATGAGGTACTGTGCATATAAGTTAAATAAGCAGGATGACAATATACAGCTTTGACATACTCCTTTCCCACTTTGGAGCCAGTCTGTTGTTCCATGTCTGGTTCTAACTCTTGCTTCTTGACCTGCATACAGATTTCTCAGGAGGCAGGTTAGTTGGTCTGGTATTCTCATCTCTTCAAGAATTTCCCACAGTTTGTTTTGATCCACACAGTCAAAGGATTTGGTGTAGCTGATAAACCAAAAGTCGATGTTTCTCTGGAACTTCCTTGCTTTTTCAATGATCCAGTAGATGCTGGCAATTTGATCTCTAGTTCCTTTGCCTTTTCTAAATCCAGCTTGAACATCTGGAACCTCATACTTCATGTACTGCTGAAACCTGGCTTCGAGAATTTTGAGCATTAGTTTGCTAGCGTGTGAGATGAGTGCAATTGTGCAATAGTTTGAACATTCTTAGGCATTACTTTTCTTTGGGATTGGAATGAAACTGACCTTTCTAGTTCTGTGGCCACTGCTGAGTTTTCCAAACTTGGTGGCATATTGTGTGCAGTACTTTCATAGCATCATCTTTTAGGATTTGAAAGAGCTCAACTGGAATTCAGTCACCACCACTAGCTTTGTTCATAGTGATGCTTCCTAAATCCTACCTGACTTTGCACTCCAGGATGTCTGGCTCTAGGTGAGTGATCACACCATCATGGCTGTCTCTTATACACATCTAGATGTGTATAAGAGACAGGTGTCCGACTCTGTGCGACCCATAGGTGGCAGCCCACCAGGCTCCCCCGCCCCTGGGATTCTCCAGGCAAGAACACTGGAATGGGTTGCCATTTCCTTCTCCAATGCATGAAAGTGAAAAGTGAAAGTGAAGTCGCTCAGTCTTGTCCAACTCTTAGCGACCCCATGGACTGCAGCCTAAAGCTAGAGTAATCAAGGGTATGCTACAGGTACAAAACAGACACACAAATCAATAGAACAGAAGAGAGAGCCCATAAATGAACCCATACTTATGTGTTCAATTAATCTATCATAAAGGAAGCAAGAATATACAATGGGGAAACAACACTCTCTTCAATAAATGGTGATGGGAAAACTGGGAAGCTGCATACAAAACAATCAACTGCACTACTTTCTCATACCATACACAAAAATAAACTCAAAATGGATTAAACACCTAAATGTAAGACTGAAACCATAAAACTCCTAGAAGAAAATACAGCCAATTTTACCCTGTGGCATCAATCTTAGCAATATTTTTTGTATCTGCCTTCTCAGGCAAGAGAAACAAAAGCAAAAAAATAAAGAGAATTCAGTTCAGTTGCTCAGTCATGTCCGAATCTTTGTGACCTCATGAACCGCAGCACGCCAGGACTCCCTGTCCTTCACCTACTTATGGAGTTTACTCAAACGCATGCTCATCAAGTCAGTGATGCCATCCAACCATCTCATTCTCTGTCGTCCCCTTCCCCTCCTGCCCTCAATCCCTCCCAGCAACAGAGTTTTTTCAAATGAGTCAGCTCTTCACATGAGGTGGCCGAAGTATTGGAGTTTCAGCTTCAGCATCAGTCCTTCCAATGAACACCCAGGACTGATCTCCTTTAGGATGGACTGGTTGGATCTCCTTGCAGTCCAAGAGACTCTCAAGAGTCCTCTCCAACACCACAGTTCAAAAATATCGATCTTTTGGTGCTCAGGTTTCTTTATAGTCCAACTCTCACATCCATACATAACTAATGGAAAACAATAGCCTTGACTAGATGGGCCTTTGTTGGCAAAGTAATGTCTCTGCTTTTTAATATGCTATCTAGGTTGGCCATAACTTTCCTTCCAAGGAGTAACCGTCTTTTAATTTCATGGCTGCAATCACCATCTGCAGTAGATGTGAACATAAACAGCTATGTCTTTACTATAACAGAAACTTGACTATTAAAGGCAAAGTCATTGTCAACAGAGGTGGCTGGAGAGGCTCTTTGCTCGTGCTGATAATTGAACTGCCTATTAAAGAGGAAGATCTAGTGGGGAAAGTAGACTTTCAGGTAATTTGAAGAGCATGGACAGATTTCACAAGGAGCTTAACACTGTTTATATTAATGTAGGCAGTGTAATAATAGATATAGTCTTCTTGGCATTCAATTTTCTCTCATAGAAATCATATTACTTTTAATCATAGAACATTACCCAGATCTGTGCTCTCTCTAAAATTTCTTTCCAACAATGGGCTGATACTCTTCCCCTTCTAACACTGCAGCTTAGCATGTCTCAGATGGAACTCTGTGCTCTTTCTGCTCCATGTATCTCCCAACTTTTTAAAGGGAACTAGTGGGAGAAGACGGTGTCAATAAGGCTCTCTTCAGCTCTAAAACACTACAAGAATATAAGATTGGAAATAGTAATGGCCACAGTATGTCTTTTTGAGTGTGTGTGGTATTCCTTATCCAAAAAATTAATGATGGTGAAAATTTCAAGTTCTTTGCAGCAAACATTACATTCTTGTTTCCTTCTCCTATCACTGTGAAAAAGTGTACCTCTAGAGGTTTCCTCTTTGGGTAAATTTTTGTGTATGTTATTTAAAAATATCAATTATATTTCTTTTTCTGGTTGCACATAAAACATATTTTTATATTACGTAAAGTCCACTTATGGAAAACACAAAAACTCATTGCTTTGTCATACTAAAATTCTCAAGAATATAAGATTGGAAATAGTAATGGCCACAGTATGTCTTTTTGAGTGTGTGTGGTATTCCTTTTCCAAAAAATTAATGATGGTGAAAATTTCAAGTTCTTTGCAGCAAACATTACATTCTTGTTTCCTTCTCCTATCACTGTGAAAAAGTGTACCTCTAGAGGTTTCCTCTTTGGGTAAATTTTTGTGTATGTTATTTAAAAATATCAATTATATTTCTTTTTCTGGTTGCACATAAAACATATTTTTATATTACGTAAAGTCCACTTATGGAAAACACAAAAACTCATTGCTTTGTCATACTAAAATTCACAATAGGAATATTAGTACTTTTGTGAGGAATTTTAGATATCACTTCAAATGTCAAGTTCAAAAATGACAAATGACTGGCAAATGTATGTCAGAAATATAAATAAATTTTGTAGTTTTTTTTTCCTCTTCTCAGGCCGTAAGCTCTTTGTTCACATCCTATCATATCATTTTTTTTTTTCTCCAAATTATGTTACTTTTCTCTGAGTCTCTTCCTCTGGAGTGTGAGCCTCCAGGAGGCAGTGAGTTTTTTGTTATCTCAGCCCTTGAGATAGTTACTGCCTATAACAGGGAGAGGGAGAGGGAAGAAGGGGATGGAAGATGAATGGATGGATGGATATATAGATAGATGAGCAAATGAGTAAAGGACATGAAGGGTGAGGGGGAAAATTCTGCTTAGCAAAATTTATTTTTAAAGAATCTTATTTTATTAATATGCATCCAAACATGCTGTGCATATAATAATTTTTCACATTGACTAAAATATTATTTCAATAAATAATTTAAGATGCCTTAGTTTGCAAGGTGCAAGGATATACTTGAATTACCTTAAAGATAAGAATGTTTATTTTTAGGATGTGTGTGTGTTAGTTGCTTAATCATGTCTGACTCTTTGTGATCCCATGAACTGTAGCCTGCCAGGCTCCTCTGTTCATGGAATTCTACAGGCAAGAATACTAGAATTGGTTGCCATTCCCTTCTCCAGGGGATCGTCCCAATCTAGGAATTGAATATGGGTCTCTTGCATCATAGGCAGATTCTTTACCATCTGAACCACCAGGGAAGCCTTTATTTTTAGGAAAGCAAGTGGAATCTTCCAAATTTCTAAAGGAGAAAGTTATACTATGTATTAACTTTAAATTTAGGATTGCCTTAATTAATGAAGTCATAAACTGTCAAGTTCAAGTCAAGTTCAGT
>SJYC01132114.1:0-15222 GCA_006408675.1 Madoqua kirkii
CCATTCCTTTCAATTAGTGCTAACACATATTTTTGCATTCTTCTATTTTTAATCCATATGTATCTTCATACTTAAAGAAGGCTTTTTGTTGACAACATGTAGTTGGTCTTGTTTTTTGATCTACTTTGACAATTTCAGTCTTTCAATTGGTGCATTTAGACCATCAAAGTTTAAAGTGGTTATTGATACAGTTGGATTCATGTCTACTATTTTTGTTACTGTTTTCTATTTGTTGACTTGTTGTTGTTGTTTTAATCACTCACTTGTTTTCTGTCTTTGTGGTTTCAATTGAGAATTTTAAGAGATTTCAGCCTCTTGTGGGGTTGCTGCTCCTTTTCCTTGGGTCCTGGTGTGCACAAGGTTTTGTT
Organism: Madoqua kirkii; assembly: GCA_006408675.1. Lineage (NCBI taxonomy): Eukaryota > Metazoa > Chordata > Mammalia > Artiodactyla > Bovidae > Madoqua > Madoqua kirkii. The sequence goes on from SJYC01132114.1 coordinate 369, forward strand.
TGTGCCCTCCAAGAATCTCTATTTCCTGCAGTCCTGTGGAAGTCCTGTAATCAAATCCTGTTGACGTTAAAAGTCAGATTCTCTAGGGATTCAAAGTCCCTTTGGCAGGTTCCCAGGTTAGGAAGTCTGATGTGGAGCTTAGATCCTTCTCAATAGTGTGAGAACTTCCTTGGTATAATTGTTCTCCAGTTTGTGTTCCCCACCCAGGAGCTCTATAGTAGGGCTACAGGCTCTACAGTAGGGCTAGTGGTGACATCATTCAAGAGGCATTATGCCACACCTCTCAAGACAGGTGCTGCCAGTGCCCCTGTCCCTGAAGCAGGCCACTGCTGACCCATGCCTCTGCAGAAAACCCTCACTCACAGACAGGTCTGGCTGATTTGCTTGTGGAGGCCACTTCTCCTTTCCTCTGCATTCTAGTGTGCATAAGGTTTTGTTTGTGCTCCCCAAAACTCTCTGGAGGGTACGAGGTTTGATTTTAAGGTGATTTCACCCCACCTACCACTTCATTGCAGCTTCTCCTTTGTCCCTGGATATAGGACATCTTTCTTTGATGGGTTACAACATCCTCCAGTTGAGGGTTGTTCAGCAGCTAATTGCAATTTTAGTGCTCTCACAGGAGTAGATGAACACATGTCCTTCCACAATGCCATCTTCAGTTCAGTTCAGTTCAGTTGCTCAGGCATGTCCAAGTCTTGCGACCCCATGAATCGCAGCACATCAGGCTTCCCTGTCCATCACCAATTCCCGGAGTTCACTCAAACTCATGTCCATTGAGTCAGTGATGCCATCCAGCCATCTCGTCCTCTGTTGTCCCCTTCTCCTCCTGTCCCCAATCCCTCCCAGCATCAGAGTCTTCTCCAATGAGTCAACTCTTCATATGAGGTGGCCAAAGTGCTGGAGTTTTAGCTTTAGCATCATTCCTTCCAAAGAACACCCAGGACTGATCTCCTTTAGAATGGACTCCACACACACACACACACAAATGGATACAGTGACAGACTTTATTTTCTTGGGTTCCAAAATCACTGTGGATAGTGACTGCAAGCCATGAAATTAAAAGTGGCTTGTTCATTGGAAGAAAAGCCATGACAAATCTAGATAGTATATTAATAAGCAGATTTTGCTGACAAAGATCTGTATAGTCAAAGCTACGTTTTTTCCAGTAGTCATGCATGAATGTAAGAGCTGACCATAAAAAAGGCTGAACACTGAAGAATTGATGTTTCTGAACTGTGTTGTTGGAGAAGACTCTTGAGAGTCCCTTGGACTGCAAGGCGATCCAACCAATCCATTCTAAAGGAGACCAACCCTGAATATTCTTTGGCAGGGGTGATGCTCAAACTGAAACTCCAATACTTGGGCCACCTCACGTGAAGAGTTGACTCATTGGAAAAGACTCTGATGCTGGGAGGGATTGGGGGCAAGAGAAGAAGGGGACGACAGAGGATGAGATGACTGGATGGCATCACTGACTCGATGGACGTGAGTTTGAGTGAACTCCGGGAATTGGTGATGGACAGGGAGCCCTGGCATGCTGCGATTCATGGGGTTGCAAAGAGTTGGACACGACTGAGCTACTGAACTGAACTAGTCATGCTAACTTGAAAGCATCAAGTTCAGAGCCAAATATTAAGAGGCATCTAGTGAATCATTTTCTTTTATAGAATGAGCAGCTATAACCTAAGATATTTCTTGGGACTGTTGTGAGGGACAGCTCCCAAATTCTAAAATCAGACATTGATCTATTTGAGGAGATATTTCAGCAAGAGGTTTGCAGGTTCTGGTTTACATTTTCCAGACTCCAATTTCAAAGTTCTCTTCAACTTCATTTTGGTTATTTACAGCTAAATAATTACCAAATCTTCTTAATGGAGTCCTCTTATTACCTCTAGATTTTCACAGCTATGAATGGTTCTTTTAAAACACCAGATTTGTCATATCATAATGCTGAGATATTTCCTCAGCTGTATCCAGTCTGTTAATGATGCTATCAAAGCCCTTAATTTCTGTTACAGAATTTGTTTTGTTTTGTTTAATCTGTAGTATTCTTTTTCATTCTTTCTTGGAATTTCCTTGTCTCTACTTTTATTCTTATTTATCTATTCTTTCATGCTGTCTACTTTATCCATGTGGCTCTTGTACAGTATTAATTATCATTGTTTTAAATTCCTCATCTGATTATTCCATCATCCATGCCATATCTGAGTCTGATTCTGATGCTTTCTCTGTTTCTTCAAACTGTACTTTTTAACTTTTATATGCCCTGTAATTTTTTTTTTTTAAACCAGATATGACATACTGGGTAAAAGAAACTAACAAATAAACCTTTTTTTTTTTTTTTTTGCTACATGGCTTGTGGGATCTTAGTTTCCCAACCAGGAACTGAACCCAGGCCCTTGGCTGTGAAAGCGTAAAATCTTAACCACTGGACCACCAGAGAATTTCCAATAGACCTTTAGTAATGTAGTAGCCTACCACTAATGTAGTAGGCCTCTGTCCTTTAGTCAGCTTATTATTCTTCTTTTCCCCTCTCTGCGGTGGAACAGGATAGCTCAGGTGAGCTGAAGTTGTGTATTTCTCTTTCTGTAGTTGCTTGGGCTCTGATAAAATCCCAATAGTATAGGCTCTGGTAAGATAGTTTCTCTTAAGTGCAGGCCTGGTTAAGAAGAAAAGAGTGCTCTGACATATTTCAAAATGGTCCTGTTTCCCTCTCTTCCTATAGGGGAATTTTCCTCTAATACTCACTGTGAGAAGCTGGCAGGGTTCCTGGGGGTAAAACTCACAGAACTGTGTTGTTCCCCACTGACTGAGTCTCCTAGAGGTTTTGTCTCTAGACTTGTTTAGAGTGAGCCTCCACAGTTTATCACCGCTCACCTAGCACTGTTTGCTCTAATAAGATGATTCTCTATATCTGCCTGCCTGCCTTTCTAATTACAGGGGCAGTGGTTTTTGCTCTGTGACATCACTTCTCTGACAGATCCAAGAAGAGTTTTTATTTTTCAATTTCATTAGCTTCTTATTTGTTTTTATTAGAACAGAGTGAAAATTTCCAAGTTCTCTACATGCTAGACCAGAAATTCTTCTGAGGTTTTTATAGTGTGGTTTTACTGTCAAAATCCCACTTACATGTAATCTACACACTCTCCAAACTGACCCAGAATTGCCATTGCCACTTCTACTATTGAGAAAACAATTAAAAAAAAAAACTGGACATGCTGTTTTTCTGGTTATATTAAATAGAAATATTATTACTATGGGAAATGCTGCAAATACAACATCTTTCACAAGGGATTATACATGTGAGAAAAATATATGCATATAAAAATCATTTCTTTTTTTAAGGCACTAAATACTTTCCTCCTCTTTAAATTCTATACCCACCTATATGTAAGCACCATGAAAAACTTTACTCTCAATTGTTTCTGAAAGCAATTTGTTAAGCAGAAGAAAACAGAACTATATAATTAAAACTTCAGACATGATACTGCTACCTAACCAAACTTGGGTCCGCTCACCCACATCCAGTAAAGCCAATCTACTGAAACCCAGCTGTTGTGAAGGAAAAGTGCAGCATTTATCAGCAGACACCAAACAAGGAGTCTGAGACAGCTGAAACCCCCAGACTCGCCACTAGGTTTCAGGAATGCATTTTTAAAGGACAGGTGAGAGAGAAGGGTCTCTGATTGGATGACGGTGAGCTGACAAGATGGTGTCACAAGGGATAACATGATGAATCTTTAGGCTCCAGTAAGTCTGGGGACTATATGCTCAAGGCTATCAACTAGCTAAAGCCTTGCATTTGGTGAGGGTTGTCTTTTAAAACATCTTAGCATCTTTAAAACATCTCAGGAAATGTGCATCACATCCTGTCACCTTGAGAGAGGAACTAAAGAAGGGGATATTGGGGAGGGGGTCTGTTCCAGGAAGGCTCTATGGGGTCCTGCTCAGTTACAATGCTGGAGGTACATAGAATTTTGCACATGTAGAATATTAATATATTTAAATTTAATTAAGCATGTCAATGAGAGTGATTTTATAGCTTCATGATATCTAATTTCAGTGACTTTAGCAAAGCAGATTTGTCTCTTATTATTTCTGCCCATTTTGTGTGCATGTGTGTTTGTAGTTTAATAGTCCTAATATAAAGATCATCTTAATCTGTTTTAAAATATTCAGACATCTGCAATAACACATAGTCATAAAGCTCTTTTATTATCAAGTTATTCATCCCTCAGCTTGTCTTCATTACAGGTCTATTGGAAGATTTCCACCCTTAGCCCTATTCTCTTAACAGTTAATTAAAATATTCTTGCTATTGAAATGGACTGTATAGTCTCTATGAATTAGGGGATGTCAAATATTGTAGTTTGCTTAGAGTAGCTAGAATTCAATTGTTTTTTTTTTAATACCCATTATTTCATACTTGCTGTGACTTAGAAAAATTGCTGATGCATTAATTAATGCAAATTGTATAAAGGCTTCTTTAATTTAGGCTTAAAATGCCAGATCCAGCTTTGTATTTTCATATCTGCAACTTAAAATATGGGGTTCAATTTTCATTTACCTAATGTTCTCCAGTAATAAAGACGTGTCTATTAAGGACATCTGTTACAATTTGGTAACCCCTAATTTTAATGGGAAATAATAGAGTTCAAGTCTGTAAGATTAGAGGTTATGGAATAGGTCTTTACACTGGTTTGGCGTCCTTGATATAATGTTCTGCCAGCCAACCTAATATATTCACAAAGGGCTCAAAGTCTTGGTTCTGCAGGCCAAAAAAAGAGAAAGAAAGAAAAAAAAAACTTTTCTATCTTGTCACTTTGCACATTGCCTTGTTGAAATCTGTCACCACCTGCTAAAAAATAATTTCTCTTTTTTAAAAGCCCATGAAGAGAAAATAATCCAGTGCATAATCACACAGTAAAATATACGTTACCAACCAGCTAGGAGAGGAAGAAAGGAGAAGAGAGAAGCCTAGAGCTGGAAATCTTTAAAGCTCTGTGTTTCCCAAGGCACCAGTGGAGCCCCTGAGCTCTCACTGATGTTCAGGTTTTAGATATTTTCTTCTAGGCAAGGCGTGGGTGATAGGCATGTGGAGGGGACCAAATCTTTCTCTCCTCTTTGCTCTCTTGAACTGACAACCTATAGATCGTAAAGAAAAGCATCTGAGAAAACAATTATATCTGCCAGCATCAGCAATTGTAACAATGAAATTCTCTTTTTCTCTTTATTCAAGCCTAACTTAAGTATTCCCTTTGAATCCAAGTCCTTAATGGCATTTATGACTCTCACGGGTATTTATTTTAGCTGAATATCTTGCATTTGCTATGCCAAGAACAATCTCGAATAAAAAAGATTCCTGTCACTTTATTCAGGCTTCAACAAAAAGCAACCAAGCCAGTAAATGGAACTACCAACTTCCTATGACATGCATGAATAATGCCTTAGCAGTCTGCTCACCAGAAAGATTAGAATGGGAGTGAACACAAGCCTGTATAAGTACGCCTAGACAAGCTGAGCCCAGAACTCTATCAAAATCAGTTTCTCCCAGTTCACATCTGAGTATTTTGAAATGTTCTAACAAGAAGCAACACAATTAAATTTCTTTCCAATTTGCTTTCAACATAGAGGAAGAAGTACGATAACCAAACTCACCAGGTTTTACTCATTGCTCAAAGTCCAGTGTTAACTTGAGGCCACTTTGAAGGGAGAAAAAAGATGAAGGTAAACATTGGTGTTAAACACTAAAATTGTCAGAAACTGAGCAAGTCATGTTTCACACGAATACTTTTTTTTTTCCTTAAGGTGGGTAAAATTGGAAATGACCTTGATCCAGGTCCTTGATCTTGACTTTGATCTTGTATTTATATTACAGTATAAGAAAAGAAGATAAATTACCTATGCAGATTACCCTAAGTAAGATTATGACAAGATTATAACATTTGCAACATGTATAGAAGTTTGATGAATATATTTGATTACGGTCAGTTCTCTAATAACTGTCCTTATCTACAGGTTTATTTGTCAAAACGTAAGAAAATCCTGTGTACATGTTCCTCTGACTATGTACTTTACTACCCCACGGAAGGAAACAGCTGCTGCTGCTGCTAAGTCGCTTCAGTCCTGTCCGACTCTTTGCGACCCCATGGACTGTAGCCCACCAGGCTCTTCTGTCCATGGGATTCTCCAAGCAAGAATACTGGAGTGGGTTGCCATGCCCTCCTCCAGGGGATCTCCCTGACTCACAGATTGAACCCTCCTCTCCTATGTCTTTTGCATCACAAGCGAATTATTTACCACTGAGCCACTCATGAAGCCTTTAAATAGAATAAACTAGTTAAATCATTACATTCTGTCACCAAGTGTATAAATGACCGCCTTTCATATTTCCAAGTGAATGTCCTACTTTATGCTTTATCTTCCTAAAAAAAACTTGTGTTAAATTGTTTACCTCCTACCAAAATGACAAAGAAACTTTCAGATTCTAGAGAGGAAATAAGATGAAATTATTTATGGCCTACCCAATCAAACACAATTCAGTTTTTAAGTAAACTAAATTGTCTTTTAAACCTTAAATAACTCCGTTTTCCTGAGTTTGTTTCAAAATGGTTTAACAGTAGTTACTAGAGTCTTCATATATTATTAATCAAGATTCTTTTCTTGGATATTTGAAAGACCTGACCATTTTTTTTTTATTAGAGAACTTAAAAAATTAAAAATAAATAAGGAAGCTGGGACATTATTTTCAGGCTCCTGTGACTCTTGGTGATTTATAGATTAATCAATCATCAATGGGATTAAAGGCCATTTACACTAAACAAATTGCTTATAGCTGCAGCAAATTGTGTTTTGAGATTTAGTGATAGGGACTATAAATTGCCAGTCATGTTATTAGACATATAAATCAGAGAGTTACTGAAAATTGATTAGCTGACTCCAATTTTTCTGAATACGCTGTTACTCTAGGTTATTATTTTTCTTTCCCAGGTCAAAACAGTTCAAAACTAAACTGAGTGAAGGCATGTGAATTTCTATAACTAAGGCTAATAAATAGGGGGTTTTATTTTTGCTGTTACCTTTTTATAAGATGTTCTTATAGATCAAGAAAGCTAGATTTTTGTCTTTATGTGAATACTGCAATTTTTAAAAAAATTCATTATCTGATTATAATTATCCTAGGTATGAAAAATGGTATAGCTTAATTAAATAATTGTAAAGCCTTCTGTTCAAGGATGGAATTGAGTTATAAGAAACCCATAATGAACACAGGTTTCCTCATCCTTTAGCACTTTCCCAAGATCCCAGTTTTATAACCCACTTTTAAGAATAGTGAAATCACAAAAAAAGGAAAGCATGTACTGTGCATATTTCTGTTGTTGTGAGGACCTTTATGGTATTCAGCCATCATGAAATGACAGAAGAACATTCTTTTTTTTTTTTTTAAAGCAAGCATGAATTATTTGCTGTCTGGGTGAGTGACTGACTTAGGGAAATTAGTCTGTATATAGACTTTGAGTTCTGAATTAGTATGCTAGCTTGCCTGACACTTCCCTCTTCTTATAGCAACATACCCCATGCAAAATTACTAGAATATTCTTACATACAGCCTTCATTATATTATTCCCTTGTTAGAAAAATCAGTGTCTTCCCAATTATCTGCAATATAACATTCAAAAATTCCATTTTCTCAAACTATTCTTTACAAACTCTTATTTTGAAGAACAGAAAAGTGTCACAACCATATCACTAGCTAGCAATCATAGTAAACAATTATCAAATAATTGAATTAATCTAAAACCAAGTATACTTACAAATTACAAATGAATTGCAAATATATTATCAAATATCCCATTCTCATCAACTCCAAAAATTCAAATAGGGGGATGATAAGACAAGAAAAGTTACTCTTTTCTGATAACCCATCACTGAGCCAAACGTCTGGGAAGTGCATATATACGAGTTAAGGTGAGAATTGTTGGATTTAGAGTAATCTGGGTTCAAATTTTATCTCTTATGAACTAACTATATTATGATGGAAAACACTACTTGTTATTTGATACATGTAATAATTTGTGACTTGAATTTTGCAAAAGATTGATGTAAAATCACAGCTTGGTCCCTTAATCTCCAAATATATCAAGAGCTCATGCTCCCAACGGAATATACAATTTTTAAGTAAAGATGTACAGCGGAAGGCTGGTAGAGTGTATTATATACTCACTCTGTATTTAATCATCATAAATGTCATGACTTGTGCTTAAACATGCAAGCTGAAGTTTCAAACAGAAATACATATTCAGTTAATTCTGTCACAAATATAAATATTAGAGAATTATTTTAACATCCAGGAAAAAGATTTTCAGTTATTCTTGTATTTTTTTGTCTCAACTATTAGTGTTAGCTTTTACAAAAGCTTTAATTAATCTGATCTATACCCTTTCAGCACATAAAAATATACAAAGGGAATATCCAACTGTATGTATCCTTAAAGATTTCTAAAATAAACATTAATATTCATGTTTTACCTTTCTGTCATTTGGTTGTAGAGTAACATTTGATTTATGTATAAGACTAAGATACTGGAGGTGTAGACTTTTTTCCTTCTTTTTGTCTGTTTTCTTCAGCTATGCTATTAGTGATTTTCTCTGAACAAAATGTTTTTCAAAGTTCTGTTATGGTTAAAATGTCAAAAATATTGGTAAATGTTCTGAGGGTTTCACTAAACCACAAACCTTTCTGTAAGTTTTCTTTCTTTCTTTCTTTTTTTATTTTTTAATCTATATTAAGTTCCCCATGGGTACACTGCTTCATATAAACTGTTTTTCCATTGAAATAAAACAGCCCTTTGGTTCAAAGAAATAAAAAGATGTTGTTATTCTTAGAATTACACCAATATTTGCTTTGGTTATATTATAATAGAATTTCTTTTATAGAAACCAGGTGAGGGAAAAAAATCTCTCAAAATTGTAACAAAGTAATCCCTCTGAACTATATACTTTTAAAGATATCTATACATTTAAGGAGACATGCACTCAGAATAATCTCAACAATTCCAGCTCTTATAAATTAGACTAGTGTCTTCTGCCTGTCAGTTATTTTCCTTTCTGTTCTTTGTATTTGAAAAATTTTCTGAGTTGATATTTTTTGGCACTATAAAATATACCGAAGTCAAACGTAGTCATTAGCACTGGGAGGCCAAGGGTGTGAAAGAATTATTAAAGTCTTCCTGAGACTGAACAACCAAAGCTGATTTTGGACTCTGTTGCTTGCACCTGACTAGGATTAATAAAGACTCAGCATACAAGTGATGTGCAGGTATCACATGAAGGTGGTCAAGTCACATATACAGAGGCCAGTCTTCCTTGCAAGACTCATCAAATGCACCATAGTGAATATGGAGGGAAAGACCTTTACAGTTTTGACAACACATTAAGGTATCATTAATTTTTAGTCTATTTTCCCCACTCCATGCTCATCCCTCTAAAAACTCTTGCTTGGTTTAATGTCGTTAGAATGGCTCTCAGAGGGTGTCACAGGAATAAGACAGACAATCAAAAATGGTTTGACAAGACAGGCTGTACTTCTGCAGAAGAGTGTGCTGCAAAAGTCTGGGAACAAGCATACCGAGTGGTAAGTGAACTTGGGTTTTAGTCCTAAGGTGCGGGTTAGGGCTGCATCTGACTCATAGGTTGAGGACCACAGAGTTACAATCTTTCCTGGATGTCACCTAAGCTTTTATTGGATGATTGGTCTCCAAGAGGGTCAGGAGTAGTACTTGTAAGTTCCTGATAGGAGGATTCATGTTAACTATTTTCCATATCCTTTTAGTTTTTTACGCATGTCCAGGATAAGGGCCTCAGAATTAGCCCACCAAAATGTGCTTATGAGAAAGGAGAATGAGGAAAAGAACAAAGGATTGGCAACTAGCCACCATTTTAGGAATCTTATTCACATTCCAGTTATATATCTTTTTGTTCTACTATTCTAGGAATGAATCACTTCTTTATTTCTTATAACTTCTCCTTTGATAGGAAATACTGTATCTTTATTACAATGTTCCTTTATATCTTTGTATTTTCCTATTTCTGAACGAGTCCCCACCTGATTTTCTACTTGGTATTAAGGTAGAGTTTAGAGTGAGTAAAATTTATAATATCAACTCTGTAAAACAAGACAGGCACCAGATATTTAGTTCTTGAATTATCACACTGAGCTGAAGTCAGCTCGTTAATCTTCTATTTTCACCCCAAGTTTCCAAATCGACACACTTATGCTATTTAGCAGTTACAGAAATGATTAATAGGTTTCTTTGGTGCTAACCTAATTGCCATGACACTAAAGACAAGAACATTACAAAAGATAAAGTGTTGAGACCAGAATTACCTCCCTTTTAGGTAGCAGTCAGCTGTTAAAAACAATTCTAGAACTCCTTTGAGCAATAAACAAATTGTTGTTGCCAAGTATGGTTTTTGCCTTGCTGAATTCAACTGGAAGAGAGTCTCATTAACACATCCTCATGCCCAGCTCACTGTATTCTGTTTTATCTGTGTGTAATTTCCAAAACCCAAGACTGCAAGCCATGTGACAGAGCTGTTCTCCTGGGTTCCCTTACCCTACCGCTCTCCAGTCCGGTGCCCTTTCCTAATAAAATATCTTGCTTTGTCAGCACTTGTGTCTCCTCTGACAATTCATTTCTGAGTGTTAGACAAGGGCCCAGTTTCGGGCCCTGGAAGGGGTCCCTCTTCCTGCAATAGTTCTGTCTCACAAGAAAAAATTGAGGCATTGTACAAACCATTGTTACAGCTCTTGGATGGACCAATGTTACAGCTCCATGTTACAGTTCAGTTTTATTTAGAAAATAAAGGAAAATACATCTTCCAGGTGTGAGGGCATGCCAACCCAAAAGACACTAAGAGGAAAGGGGTCCCCAGTCCAATTTTAGCTTATCTTTTTATGTTTTTTCTCCTCCTCCTGGTCCTGCCCTAGGTAAACTGGGCTGGCCAAGAGTGCTGTTTGTTTTACCTGAGGTCCTCACTCCGGTCTGGTCCTGGGACCTTCCTTTTTTATGTTTTTGTGGGCTTTTCCTTCCTTGTCTTTTAGACATCGCCATTCTGGATTCCTTTTTCCTATTCTAACTACCTAACATAGCCACAGTTTCTGTTATCAAGTTTCTCCAGAAAGAAAGTCCTTTAAAAAAAAAATTTAAGTAATATTTATATATTTTACTTGACAGTGTCATATTTTCACATGAGCCATAGTCTTGAATTTTTGATTAATGTATATTAAATGAATGTAGATATATTTAACAAATAAGAAGTGGAGAGGGAGAGAGGCAATACTTCAAAAAAAAAAATCCATGTATTAGTTTTACTTGTGCTAAATAAGATAGTAGACTATGCCATCCTCAAATATATCATTTTGATATAAGAATTATTCTGAGCTGAGGGCAATTGAGAAGAATCAGATATAAGAAAATATTTCTGCCTTCTATTTGCTTAAAAGAATGACTAACATAGTAAAGGGGATCCTCCTCTTTTCTGTGTCAAGGACAAAAGTTAATCATTGGAGATAACCTTAGATTTCTATCAGCCCAAAGACAGCACCAGAAGAATGTACAAAGCAAACTTTGTTATCTAAACTTTGTCTTCTTTATTTCCATATATTTGCCTTCCCATAATTTGTCTTTTTTTTTTCCCTTTATCTTGTCATTAGTCTAAAAATGTGTTGTTCTTTGGTTAAAGCTGCTATATAAGCCCAAGTTCTAACAACCACTTTGAGTTACTCATCACTGATTACTCTCAAATATATTTGAAGTGCACATGTTAATAAACTTTTGTTTTTCTCTTGTTAAATCTGTCTTCTGTTAGTCTAATGTATAAGGACCCAGACAATGAACCTAAGATGAGTAGAGGGAAAGAACTTTTTTCCCCCCTAACCTACAGTGCCATCTACATATTTTCAAGGAAAATTATTTTCTATCAAAGTACCCCAAATATTATTTTCATTTTTCTATTTGGTTTTCTCTATTTAGATGACCTAAACACAAAATGTCCCTTGGGTTACAAGGTACCAAAATATATATATATACTTTGAAATGAATTATCAAATATCTTACTTAATCAAATGTTTTTTAAAAACTTTTGTTTTTAAAATTTTCACTTCTAGTTGAAATGTAGCTTTTAATCCCGTAAATGAACATGAGTTGGCAATTTCTAGAACAAGCTGAAGTCTCCTCTTGGCTTTCTATCTTTATCAAAATCAAGTTCATAAGTAGATGGCCATATTTTAAAGTCCCCAAACAGCAATGATAGAAATATTCCACTTCTAAATTGAAATAATGTGTATGTGTTGACGCTATTGGCTACATATTAATTTCTATCATCTTAATATAATCTGTAGTACCTGCAATTTCCTCCTAAAATAGAGTTTGTCAGTTAAGAGAAAAATATTTTCTCTCCTTTTGTACTTTGTGATTCTAATACTTTATTAAGCTGTTTAAAAAAGACATTCTAGCCTTCTTTAGGTTCTCTACTTGGTGGCATTGCCACCACTGAGTTTTTATTATGTAAATTATTGCAATCTGGTTAGCTCCTTCCGTCTTTTTCCTTAACAAAAGGGGTCTGCAAGTGCTAATCAAAATGCTGCAATTTACATATTAATGAAGTTTTTATAATGACATTTCCTTTAAACACAGAGTGAGCAAAGGAGAAATTTTTATCTTTTTTTCTGAGAAAGCAACTGCTAAAATTTGATCTTATGAAGTATTTTTGAAACTTTCCAAAGTTGGTTAGAATATCATTTATGTAGTTAAATCAGATACAAAATGAAAGCACAAGGAATGAGCTTCACATATGTGACGTCTATAAACAATGCTTTTTTGTATACATTCATGCACTTGCAATTACACAAAATGCTAAGGATACATTTGGCAGTGAGGATGCTGTGCACAATCAAGTTGTAATCATTTTCAGGAAAGAAAAAATATTCCACTAAAAATGAGGAGAAACAAGGAGTATTCAGAAGCTATGTCAAAAGTGTCCAACTGTTTTCACAGAATATAGGTGATGTCCTGGTGCTAGCAAAATCCAGAAGAAATCTTATAACAACTAGAAATATCTATAATTGCTATAAGACCAAGTACACAGATTTACAAAAATAGACTAAGTGGGTGAAAGTAGTTAAAATGATCTTATTAATAATGAGATGTCTGATTGTAAAAGTACTTCAGCTTTTTAGAATGTGTCACTGAAAACAAAGCTGTAAAAACAGTCTGTCAATAGAATATAACCTCCCACAGATAATGTACTCTTAAGTGAAAAGTGACAGAACACAAGTGAAAAGACAGAGATTCTAATATTAATCTTTACTTACTCAATGACATTCTTTGGAAGTCAGGAAATGAGTCCAGTTGTGATGGTTTTAAAATTATCAAACATATAGGCACAATATTTGCAATGGAAATTATTTTTTCAATCAATCACGTCCTGTAAGAATGTACATACACACTTAAGAAAGAGAAAGAGAAAAGAAAAATGGCTGAAACATTTTGTGTGAATTCTTTACTGTATTATTATATCAGTAAAATTTCTAATTTTAATATTTTTAATTAGTAATATTAAAATTATCTAATGCATCATATAGCTTTTAAGTCAGAAAAATAAAAATTAATGAATATATTATATAGGTCAATGTAATTTGTTTTCAATAAATAAGTTAGATGTTTATTTAGGAAATGAAAGTTAATGAGGACAACTCCTGTTTTGAATTCATGGGAAGATACCCCAACAAATGAAATAATAAGGCAGGTTTTACTTCTTTTCACAGCAAGACAAGAACACCCATTCAATTAGATTAGATGACATCATGCCAAGAGCCATTAGTCCAATCATTGACTTGGGCCTGCAAGTGCTACCATTTAAACACATGGAACCACTTCCAGTCACATCTGGCCACTTGGGCATGTGAGTTGGCACAGAATATTGTGGAAAGAATGAAGGCTCTTGCCCAAATTATTTACCCACAATCCTTTAATATAGTGAGGTTATTTCTTTTTAACAAAGGAGGATCTTTAAAACAATGAAACTTTCAGCTGTGCATGTACAATCCAAAGAAAGTTTGTTTTTCTTTCTCTTCTTTTTCACTTGAGTGAATTGGTTTCTGAATCACTTCTATCTTGCTCCAGGCCTTTGAACTGTTGATTGCTCATGTTCAGGCATTGATTTCAGGCTGTACCAATTTATTGAAATTGTACTTAATTTAAAAAAACCTCCATCACTTGCTGGAAGATCAGTTTGTGTAGATTGAACAAATGACTTCCCTCCAGGAAACCTGACCTCTTCTAACAACAGTTATACATAGGCCTTCCAATGACACAGAGTAATTGTTTTAATCTTTTGCTAGTTATCCCACAAGTTGCACAATTTTTGTTTCCAAAGGGGAAAAATATTTGGCGTAATTTTTTGGCTATTTTTTATTCTATCTCAGTGTTCAGTTCAGTTCAGTTCAGTCGCTCAGTCGTGTCCGACTCTTTGCAACCCCATGAATTGCAGCACGCCAGGCCTCCCTGTTCATCACCATCTCCCGGAGTTCACTCAGATTCACGTCCATCGAGTCAGTGATGCCATCCAGCCATCTCATCCTCAGTCGTCCCCTTCTCCTCCTGCCCCCAATCCCTCCCAGCATCAGAGTCTTTTCTAATGAGTCAACTCTTTGCATGAGGTGGCCAAAGTACTGGAGTTTCAGCCTTAGCATTATTCCTTCCAAAGAAATGCCAGGCTGATCTCCTTCAGAATGGACTGGTTGGATTTTCTTGCAGTCCAAGGGACTCTCAAGAGTCTTCTCCAACACCACA